>JAHWFP010263918.1:0-34425 GCA_023313725.1 Lithobius niger | reverse complement strand
TGTATGAAGAGAGGAAGGGGCCAACATTTTTTTGAAGGTGTTAACGGGGAGGGGGGGGGAGTTAGGGACAAAACTGCGAGAAAGGAAGCGCACAGCAAGTTATAGAATGGTAATGTAAGACATCTATTTAGGTTAGTACATCCCACAACTTATTTAAGTAGGCGAAAGTAGGCCTAGTACCACAGTACCTTTTCACACACTCACTTAAAAATGAAAAGTTTAATACAGTTTTTTTGGGAGGAGAGCCAAACAAATTCACCAACACCAAAGGGGGATCATAATTCTTTTTAATATTGATGACAACAATCCGCCAGCTCCGCCTGTGTGAGAAATACCCGGTATCCGGTACCGGTCCGGATCCGGCACCAAGATCCGGAACCGATCCGGCACCGACATCAAATTATCCGGAACCGACCCGGATCCGGCAAAATGGTATCCGGTCGATCCCTAGGGGAAAATACAACGGAAAAGACGTTACTAAAACGTTAATATTGTAACACATATCGCATCGCTCGAATCGAATAGACACATTCACAACACATACGATGAACGAAACATTCGTCCAAGATCACTTCTTTGGCTAACTTTGCTGTTCTAACTTGTTAGCACAGTTTATTTTAACGTGATGATGAACCTAAAAAACCTATCATTTTCTGAAATTATTTTGCTTGGGTTGTTTTTAAGTGCTGCATATCATACGTTGAGGTTGAGGTTGAGGTAATAATACAGAGTGCTAACTACTGATTGTTCCACGCTGATACGGAGGCCTCATTTTGCAAGATATACACTTCATATTGGACAAAGTTGGGGGCACACTTTCCGTTCTTCCGGTCTACACAATTACACCGTTTAGGGTTTGCCCATTAAAATGAAATTTCTAATGAATTTGTCCAATAAAGTGCATTTATCTTGCAAAATAACGTCACCAAACCAACGTCGACAGCCAAACACTTTAATGCCTCAATTCCCCCTCCCCCCAAAAATGTATTAGTTTATGTAATTACCACAGTTGTCTGTAGGATACTCTAATTCAAATTAATAATTTTTTTCATTAATACTATTAAGCCTTTATAAAACTTTTAAGGTTCATTTTCTAACTTTATAAAACTTTTAAGGTTCATTTTCTAACGTAACAAAGAAGTTCAGCTTAACATTATATTTTTGTGAACGATAAAGGAAGCTACAGATGAAGTGGTTTGAATTTGTTTATTCCTACTGCTTTCTTAATAAAGGTATCAGTATCGAAAAAAGTATCGGTATCGAAAAAGTATCAGTATCGAAAAAGTATCAGTATTGAGAAAGTATCGGTAACGAAAAAGTATCGCGATACCGATACTCAGATAATATAATATAGGTATCGAATTGAAAAACCTGGTATCGCACACTCCTGGTATCTTCATAGCTATCTTTTAGCTACATGTATTGGTTACTATTTAAAAATTTGTTATTTTAATAATTGGAATTTTGAAGAAAACTAGACCGCTGATAAAATATTGGAGATTAAATTTTGGAGATCTGTGTGGTTACTGACTAAATTTTTAAGGCTGGATTGGTATCAGCAACGGATCGATAAAGTCGGTATTAGTGTAGCCTTAAACATAACATTGTTCCAAAAGTAGAAGAATTACAATTACCACCAAAGGGAAAATCCGTCAGTTAATCCAACACACTAAAGTTCCCTCTTAATTTTTCGGAAAAGTATCAGAGCCGTTCACTTTCATCAGAACAACACGAAGCACAAATAGTGCATCGTGTATTTGTGCGTCGTGCTCAACGTGTTGTTCTGATGAAGGTAAACGGCCCTGATACTTCAACGAAAATTTAGAAGAGGGAACCTTTTGTGCGTTCTGGATGAACCGTCGGATTTTCTCATTGGTGGTAAAGTTTACGTCCTCTACTTCTATGATTCGTAAAACATCGCTGCAATTCATACTGTGAAAAGATCGATCTGTTATAAAAACACTACGAAATTCGCTAAAATTCACAACACGGACTCACTCAGTCCAAATTTTCGATATCACCCAGATATCTTCGTCAGGTTTCGAGGATCAATACGGGAGGCTGTGGTCGTGATCAAATTCGAATGCAAAAGTGTGCAAAGCAGACGACGAAGTAAACAACGTAGTAAACAACGATGTAGTTGAAGTAGAAAGAAAAATCTTCGAAACTTGATGAAGATATCTGGGTGGTATCGAAAATTTGGACTGAGTGATTCCGTGTTGTGAATTTTACGGAATTTTGTAGTGTTTTTATGACTTTTGTGACATTTACAAATACAATAGGCCACTGTAAAAGGTGGTTGCTGATCTTTTCCAAAGGCCCGTGGACTATACGTAGTTGCAAAGAGGTTTCACAGGGTTCCCACTAATATACTGAAATCAATTTCCCCGAGTTTTCCAGAGTAGCTAAAGTCTATTTACCGTAATTTTAAGAAGTAATTTTTTTCACACATTTTACCAGTTTTGTGTTATCGTGGGTGAAGCTTTTAGATGGGAAATACATTATTTAAATTCTTAATTTCTCCAGGTTTTTTTTTTGTAAAAAAAAAACAGATTTCCACATGTTCTCCCCGAGTTTCACACGTAGTTTAAATTCCCCGAGTGTTCCAGGTTTTCCAGATTGGTGGGAACCCTGTTTCACTCTACTCATTTTAGGAACCAGCAGACTTCCAATAACTCACATCTCGAACACTTTTGTACAGTCAACTTTGAAAGCAGCAGCGAAATCTGAGAAAAACTACGATGGTCGAAAATTACTTGTCTTTACTTGTAACAAGTTTTGGCTGTATCGGTGATTGGTAGATTTTCTTTGTTGGATTTTCTTCATTATGGATTGGCTGTAAAAAATGGTACCGTAAATCGCGTATTAAACGCCCAGTTAATGCTAACGCCCAGCCCTCTATAATGCTTGAAGGTCAAAAATCTTAATAAACTGTTGTCGACGCCACCCCTTAAAAATAATCGTTTTCAGTGGCAAATTTAACTAAAATCGTATTCAATTTTAACGAGCTCAACGTTTCATCCACTTAAATCTTGGTTTTTCTGTGTCAAAATTAAGTAAAAGCTTCATACATTTAACAAAATCAACTTTTAATCCAACACGATACACGGGAGCATTTGTAATCACGGAAAATTCGGAAATATTAGGCCTAACGATGGATCATGACATGCGTTATCGGGATCCAGTCTAGCAAAAAAACAATGCCTTCATTCTCCTTTATTCACAAATTTAGTTTATTAAATTGTCCTCCTTCCAATATTTAACAGAAATCAAAATTTAAAACTAATACATAATCACCACCAACCTTGAAAACAACGTGATTCACGGCCGTGTAGCACATTCTGTGTTGACGCAAATTTCCAAAAAAAGTAATCCGGTTAACGCCCGAGATCAGAATTGACAGCGTAAAAAAAAAAAATAGTCATCCAGATCTCAGTCAGATCACCTTTTTGGAAATTGGCGTCAACACAGCATGTGCTTCACGGCCGTGAATCGCGTTGTTTTCAAGGTTGGTGGTGATTATAAATTAGTTTTTACTTTGAATCACTCTAAATATTGGAACGAGGACAATTTAATAAACTAAATTTGTGAATAAATGAGAATAAAGGCATTGTGTTTTGCTAGACTGAATCCAGATCACGTATGTTAATGATAAGCCTAATCTTGTTTACGATCTTGTTCCGATCATGTTACCTGAAGTTTGTATGGTTAGAAATTACTTTTAGCTACGAATTATGTTAAATTTGGGAGGAGAGTGTATACAAGAACCTAAATTTGTGAATAAATGAGAAAAAACAAGACATTGTGTTAATGCTAGATTGAATCCAGATCACGCACGCAAATGACTATTATTATCGCCGACTTTTCCGTGATAGAAAACTCCCTTCCTGGATAGAAATAAGTTTAGAATATATATAATACTTGTTTTTAACGCCCACCCCCTAATTTTAGACAAATTAATTTTACAAGCCCATGGGTGTTTACTGATTAATACACGATTTACGGTATCTGCAAAACCTTGAAAATTTATCTACTTGTAACTAAGAAGTTCTTATGAGCCAATATCACTTACTGTCTTGGTATAGAGAGCATCTCGGTCGAGAGTAGGGGAATTCTTTGTAAGAATTTCTTGCATTCTCTGTGGCAATAAAAAAGAACAGATGATGTGAATTTACAGGAAGACCCACAAATCATTAAATTAATTAAATTATACAGGATAATGAAACAGCACCAACAGCAAAACCACATTCATACTAACGGAAAAACGCACAACCAAACGGACAAGTTTAAAGTTGGTTCTCAGGCCCTCCCGCAACGATTTTTTGACGGGAAATAAAAAGAAACAATGCGGCAAAAATAAAAGTTACAGATCAAAAATGGTCCTTAGTGAGAAATGAAAATATGAAATTACCATTCTTGTCAAATAATTTCATGGACACGTGGTAAGCAGAATTATGACGCACTGTACTTTATTTTACCCAAAATAAAATATAATTCCCCAAAATGTACAGAAAGATAGGGTCGAAAAATTAAAAAAATTAAAAATAAAATTTCGCCCTCCCGCATGGATTTCATGAGAAAAATGCCCGAAAACCAACTTTCTTTTTTAAGTGGCCTAAACTTGCAAATTTTCAGTGGACCTTAGCTGCCACCTTCATCAGGCTGAACACACTGAGTCCTACTTCACCACATGCTTTTACAGATTTACAAACAATTCACGGCTCAACAAACGACTAGCGGCCAGTTTTTGAATTTTTTTTCTGTTTCACAGTGGGCCTTTTTTCCGAATCCTGGGTTGCAGACGCTTGTTGTTGTTGGCGCTGCTCTTCCTCTGTGTGGAAATAGAAGGGAGAAAAGAAGCCCATTGAGAATGAAATTGGTCAGAAAGTTGTAGCCAAATAAGTTGGACAATTGGCGGTACGAGGGAGCTTGCACATTCATTAGAGGGATGTTATTAAGTTTGCAGTGTTGTATTGCAAGACTCTAGCGCTCGGAGGTGTGCTTCACTGCGCGACTTCGACTTAAGCTTTACTATTTCCAACACAGAGGAAGAGCAGAGCCAACAACAACAAGCGTCTGCAACCCTGGATTTGGAGAACAGGCCACTGTGAAACATAAGAAAAATTCAAAGTGGCCGTTAGTCGTTTGTTGAGCCATGAATTGTTTGTAAATCTCTAAAAATATGTGAAGTAGGACTCGGTGTCTTCAGCCCGATGAAGGTGGCAGCTAAGGTCCACTGACAATTTGCAAGTTTACCCGAGTTTTAAACTTGTCCGTTTGGTTGTGCATTTTTCCGTGAGTATGAATACTACTTCTAACCAAAGTTTCTCAGCCGAAAAATCGATTTTTACAGCAAAACCACACTAGAAATAGCAAAAAAAAATCATTCAATCTTTATTATGGACTTTGAAAACTATTGGAATGAAGTAATTACATTTGAATCAATAAAAGTTAGCCCCTGACAAGGCAAATAAACTGCAAGGGTGGTTTGGCATAAACGCTTTTAACTTTCGTTCCCCTAACCACTTTTCGGTCTTGCTCCCAAATACAAAGTGCAAAATGCTCGTTAAACAGCTGTCAACACCACCAACCTGTTACAGTAACAGCAATCCTGTTAATGATAATAGTGTTAATGATGGCAGCGTATTGCAACTACTACCCGAATGATAGCAAATAACTGCCCTTGCTGCTCCTGCATATTTATCAAGGCGTTGGTGCGGCCCATAAATTCCCCGCTCAGGCAGGCTTACATTTAAGCCCAAAAGGATATGTAAACAGGTTTGCGTCGGTATTTATTTAACCCACTTCGAGCCCATTTGGCTTTCCGTCTCGTTTAAACTACCGTATTTCAGTTGTTTCAGCAAGATTAGTTTCAAGTCGCTTCGCTGTTTTTGTAAATAGAACTAAAACTGAAGTTGTGATTTTCACTCATTATTAGGTGACTGACACTGCTAATGGTTGGATGATTAACTAAAGCAATTTCGTAATTGTTCAATAAAAATCAAAACTTACTGACTTGAGACCAGAATGCAAGTATTTCACATCTGTAATGAAATGGACAACAATTATGGTTTTAGTCAATTTTTTTTAATTGCGTGCCTATCAAACACTACTTTCTAGAATAAATGAGTTAGGTTTATCATTTGCTACGCAACTGAGATTTGTGAGATTTATTGTGAAAATGTTAGCGCAATGTTTCAATAATTTAATTGCAATTACCTTGTGATATGAAACAACTCAGCTGCAAAAAACTCTCGCTGGAATGGCTTTCCTTCTCCTCTTCACATTCATTACATTTTAATCTAATGTCATTAAAGAAAATCTGGATTGTTCTAAATACTGGCAACATGGTTCCACGCACTGCATTAATTTCGCGAATACAGTAATTTGTGTCGTGCACGTAAATATAATTCGGAAACTTTCATAGCGAAAGGTTCCGACAGAATTGTGCAGATGGAAGAGGCGGGTGGTGGAGGAGACAGAGATAAAACAAAGCTTTACAAAGTTTGAAGTTTTGACACACCTACCTCCACGCTTGGTCCTTGTAATTGCCCTGTTCAGTAACAACCATCAAATTGTGTGATTTATATCACAAACATTGCAAATCTTTGAGCAAATCTTTCTATACATTTTCAACAACTATTTCGTAGCGTGAAGCTGGTTTGTTGTGTCAAATGCTTACTTGAATACTGTGTGCTTTTGCCAAGTAAGTAAGCAGCGACACCTGGAGCTAATTAATCTATCTTCCTTCGGCCTCAAAGCTACTTCGACGTGTCTGTGCGTGATGAGAAAGAACACTGCACCAATTTGAGTATGCAATTTTAAGTGTGAAATGACAAACGGAAAACATGAGAGATTACAACTATTGTCAAAAAAACATCAAAAGGGATCTGGCCACTGATCAGATCAGCTGTTAAAGCACTTTGTTGCCGTGGTATGCGATAACGTTAACAAAACAAAATTTGACTCCTGGACAACGGTTAGTTGCACGGGTTATTTGTAAAGAATGATTTAACATTCAGATCACACTTTTTAATTCTGATTAATTAATTTCCTATAAATTTTCCTTATGTACGAGTTCTGGATTGGTCGGGATGCCGGTCAATTAGTACGGTTCATAGCTGGTAATAATTAACGTACAGCTTACAGGGTGACTACTCACATTCAGGTGTAAAATTATAGGAATTTTGTCCAAAAATGTAGGAGATATATAGGAATTTAAGTAAAATTATAGGAATTTAAGTAAAATTGTAAGAAAAATATAGGAATTTGTAATGAGGATGATACGTTTTAGAAAAATAGTTAATGTGTTGTTTTGGTTTCTTTTGGCTTATGGCATGCACGTTCGGGGAAGAAGGACGGCTCCTTTTATGTGCCGATAAATTTGTTATGGACTACGACCAGCCACCGACGCGTCCGTTTTCATTGCCTTTATAAATGATTACACATTTGTATGCTGGTTGAGTGTACTAGTTTTTGAATTCATTAGGCCATGTACAGGCAACTGGAATTTTGTGTGCATTTATGTGTATTACATACACCATTGGTGAGGGCTGTTGTTTTAATGCCTTTGAAACAGTTTTCATCACCTTTCCAAGTCTCAGTCACACTGTCGATAATTTTTCGAGTTTTGCTTCCAAGTTCCAATCGTCTTTGTTGCGCCGTTATAGCTACAAGCTTCTCTTCTGAATTAATACCTTTTTGTGTTGCAGTGATCACTAGCTGAGCTACTGACATTGCCTTCGTATTTTTTTAATACCCAGAGGTTAGCTTTCCTGATGTTTTCTGCAATAGCTGTTGGAATGCATCCATTTCCTTTTCTTGCTCACAAAATTCTTTCTCCCGCTTTTTTAAAACTTTCTTTTCTCGAAGATGTTCAACTATGGGTGAGAGCAGCTTGATTTTAAATGTTTTAACTATTTCCAAATTTTCTGCTTCTTCTGCAGCATCAGTCTTTTTTTTTTTTCCTTGAACGCCTCTAATCGCTCCTGCTCTTCTTGCTGTCTGGCGTTGTACATCTGATGTGCACATTGAGTTCCAGTAAGAGGCTTCTTACCGATAGCTTTCTGTGAATATCCATACCGACATCCTAGTTAATCAGTTATACATTGACCAGTTTTCATATTCACATTAAAGAAATCTTGCATTATCCCTTAATTTGGCATGATGACTTGCAGTGGTTTTAAGTTCCATGTGTATCTTAGATCAATCACGTGATTAGAGCAATCATTCTGTTGGTTAGGAGACGAGGACGGTAACCATTGGGTTGTTTTTGCAAACTTTGCTCAAAGTCCCCGGGGTCCCTTACAAAGCTAGCGTTACACGTTGGGAATTAGTTCTTCTCATGTTTGCAGTATGTATCCCATACAATACAAAATCAAACTAAGGGTTAATTGTAGGACATGTAATAGTGTGTATTTGCAATGGATCTCTTCTAGATTTTCCCATGCATCTTTGACTCTACTACATTCTCATATAGCATCAATTAAAAAAATAAACCTTAAGAATGACTGAAACTGTCAACTTAAAATTAGCACCATTTGAAAGTTCTCGAAAAGTATCTGAATGTCAAAATAGGTAATTTTTTTATGAAACTGTTGAAAACAATTAAGTTTTCACCTTTACTGCTGGCTGATACTGACTCTTAATGACACTATGGTATCAGTGGAACACTGGTATGCTTTGTTGCAGCATAACCATATCTAAAATTTGATATGCAAAGGATACGTAACGTCAAATTTTCCGCCAAAATACTGGTCAATGAAACTGTCATGATGGACGGCAGCAGCTTCTTCATTTGAAGGTGAAACATGACCCAGCTTTTGCTGCAGCATTCTCACCATTTCAGTCCAACACTCATTAGCGTCCTGAAAGATACAAACACATAACTAAAATTAAAATAGCCAACTTTAAGGAATAATTTCATACCTGTATCCAGTTACCTAATTTTCTCAACCCTTAAATAGGCACAGAAAGTACCATTTTCAATAATGTGAAAGTTTGATCAGCCCTTGAAAAAAATTGTATGTGATGAAATAATATCGAAAATTTAGCCGCCACCGTGGCAATTCTCTTTCGGAAAAATTCATAATTCTAACGCACAATTTCAACAAACAAAACATCAGTCACTCAATATCTGTTTGTTGAAATTGTGCGTAAGAATTATGAATTTTTCCAATAGTGTTTGCAAAAAATCTCAAGGTCGAGTAAGCCACTTTGGTGTGTTCAAGAATACTCTTTCTATTGTAAAAATTTTTATATTTCTACTGGGGTAAGGTATTTGCCTGCAGGAGAATGTAGTTCCCGAGTAGAACACGACGACGTCTGTGTTACATAATGGGATCTCCTCCTCTCCTACGGCATCTTTTCCTACGTCACACAGCATATTACAACTGCAGTATATGCATAATTGCGTCAAAACCCTCCTCTCTTCCCTCCAACCACATCTAAACACTCTTTGTGTAGCACAACTCGCCCTACACCAGTAAGAAATTCAGCAGGGAGGTGGGCAGAGAGTGTACATAACACAGATGTCGTCCTTCTCCAATCAGAGAACTTCCTGGAACATGAAAGTGCTACACTGCGAGGCGACAAAGAACTGTGACCCAACACCACCTTGCCACAAAACACGCCATTTCATGGAACAATACCAACATTCTCATTAGTGACCCCCACCTCTGGGTATTGGAATCGTTGTGATTCGCCAGTTCTAGAAACATCACATGCCTAACTTATAGAGCCATTAACCAGATAGTTAGTCCTGAGCTATCTGCCAAACTAGACAGGAAGTGGAATGTCAAGCAGGGACGAGATCTATAATGCAGTGGATTGGTGGCCAGTGCAGCGCGACATTTGAAATGCAAAACAACTTTCATTTTTGTCGTGTTGTATATATTTTTCTGTATCAAAGAAACCTGAACACAACATAAACTGAATGTTTAGGTTTACCAATTTCAAAGAAATAAGGCCGTGATTTTAAGACCGATTACCTTCGCATGCTTTCCACGATTATATTTATTAGTTGGTATATAACTAATGCAAGTTTTCACTATACAGGATTGAACTCAATATTTTAAATAAAGCCTTTAATTTCTGACTGCTTATTGTCTATAGTCATTTAAAAAATAAATTTAATTCTTTTGCAAATTAATAAACTACGGTATTTCATCCACTGGCTTAAAATTACCACCATCAGGAGCCTATAGAAAACAACTAGGAGCGTGTGTGGCTGGTCTATGTTAGAAGCGCTTAATTTAGTATGAAGTGCTAACGCCAGAAGGAGCAACAATACTGCGCCTGTGCCAAGTTGTCTAAAATCGAAACTGAAACTTAACACGCGAAGCAGACGTGTGCTACGAAAGCAACGCTCTATTTTATTGTTGGCTAGAGCAACTTACCAACAACTGATTGTTTGTTTAGTCCTTTTTTATTACTTTGGTATTGTTTCCATGTTAAACACTTATTGTTTAAAAACAAAGAACCGAAAATTAGACTTGAGAACGTGAAGCACACCTCTAATCATCTCGTGCAGGTGGTGACCTCTGGTAACAAATTTGTACACCACTGTAGCCGCTCCTGACTTAACACTGTCGTGGAAGTTACCGAGACACGCTCCTAGTTGTTTTCTATAGGCTCCTGCCACCATTAAAAAAGATTTTTGAAAGGTGCACTAAAACATAAAAATCAATAAAAATCTGACAGAGTTACAGAATTGGATGACATCAGCCTAAAAGACAAAGCAAAAGCCAAATTTTTAAAAAAGACCATCTTGTATTCGACACAATAAGAAACATGGTGAAACATTGGCTGACGTCGGATCATAGTCTTTCTTCACTCCTTGTCTTAATGTAATGTTTACAGATATAATGTAATGTTTACGGAGTTCAAAATCAAAAAGTCAACATACAAGTACTAGCAAAAACATTATAATATCGGAGGCCGGCTAAAAGGAAAGCCTAAAGGAAAACCACTTCTCCCCTCCTCGCGCCGCATTGAAAATGCACTCTCCCACTCTACCTGCAGCCAAAAAGGAGCCAGGCATGAGTGGGCGATCAATCTGACAAGTCGTCGGGAAAATGTGGCGGAAAATGTGACCGGCCCCGTGCATAGCACGGGCTTTCTCTAGTATCACATTAAAAATTAATTGGTTTACCTGTTGGACGTATCCACCATGCTCAGACTTTTCAGCAAAACGAGGCAGGGCCAAGTGTAACACCTGTAAGAGCAGTATCGGTGGAATGGTACTACTTGAATTGTCCATCGCTTCGTACAGGTCCCTCATGGCTGCTGTAATGGACTGTGCTGGAACCATAGTGCCACCCAATGTAATGCCACCCGTGAATCTGCAACATTGACTGCCTTGTAGAATATGCATTTAATCAATGTAGACATCACCAGTGGCAATGTACATAACTTACTCATTTTCATTGTGATTTAACTGGAATGTATTTCCGACTAAATTATGATGTCAGTTTTTTTTTAAAGAATTAATATGCTGCTAGCAGCCTTTTAATTGCCAAACTAAATCAGTGCAACATTTTTACAGCAAGTGAAACTATTTAAACTTAAAACTTATAAGGTAGAAATACTTACATCCAGTGTATCCATCTGCCACATGTTGCCTTATCCTGTTTCGCACCCCTTTTCTTGTCTCACCAATATAAACAGAATCGCACTCCCCGAGGGCACACGCGCGTACACACCTTTTCTTGTGTTATGTATTTTCTTGAGAACCTGCTCCTCTTCAATACGATGGTCTTCACGAGGTTTAACTCCTCTGGGAGTGACCACCGTATTGAAGAGAAGCACATTCTCAAGAAAATACCCCTTTAAGGACGGGTGCGCCCAAATGCGCCCGCTGTTTAATCATCGTTTACAGCTCTTCTACAGGTCAGATTGAAAACTTTCAGCCAATAACAGTGAAACTAAAAATGTGATATGAAGGCCAGATCATTAAGGGAAAAAATGACAAGTTTCATTCCCTTACTTCAAGTGGGTGAGAAGCTATTAATTTTTTTCTATAAGTTCGTTACGAGACTTCAGCGCAAATGCAGTCCTTAAAGGGATACATAACATGAGAGGTGTGTACTGCATGCCCTGCGGCGAGTAAGATTCTGTTTATGTTGGTGAAACAGGATAAGGCAACACATGACAGAAGTAGGAGTAAAAAGAAGAAAACGGAGTCACACTCCACCACATAACATCAGGGCATAAAAATAGAGTTGGCAGAAACGACGACTTTACTTTTGTCCAATACAGCACGAGATTGCATCTAAGGGAACTGGAGACAGGGGCGTACTGGGAGGGCCTCATACGACAGGGAAGTGGTTAACGTCGACTCCTCATTTGTGCCATTTCGTAGAAATCAGTCATGAAAAAATTTCTCGAAAAACATCGCTGTAATTTATACTGCAAAAATATATACCGCTCCGTTATTAAAATAACACCACAATTTCGCCTAAATTCACAACACGGACTCTCATTCAGTCCAGCAAATTTTCGATATCACCCAGATATCTTAGTCAGGCCTTGAGGATTTTTCCGGCTTTCTACATCATCATCATCTTCATCCACTAAAACGTGTGGGTAATACCAACAATTTGCTGGACTGAGTGAGAGTCCAAGTTGTGAATTTAAGCGAAATTGTAGTGTTATGTTAATAACGAAAAAATTTGTGTAGGCCCCCCAACAGTCCTTCAGAGCATACGCCCCTCGGAAAATCTCCAGTTTTCCCTTACAGCCAGTATATCCCTGAGACTCCCTAGCGATTTAAGCACACGTGACTGAAGCAAGGCCGCTTATAAATATTCCAGCCCCTTCAACCCCAGCCGTCAAGTATTTAGTGAGGGGTGACCTCAACGAGTGTCTACTTCAACAGTGGAGTGCACATCAGTATGACAGTCTATGGCAACAAATGCCACATTAAAAAAATGACGAGAGAGATGTGACACAGGAAATTGTCCAATACGTCTGATGAAGATAGTCATTGATTATGTCTCGAAAATTTGCAGAATAGTTGAGATTCTGGAGCTTAGAATGGCACTATTACCAATTGAACGCAGACGAAATCTGACATCTAGCGCTATGTAGTACTATGTAGCTCTTGTTTGCACCAAGCGAAAGAATGCATAATAGCATTTCTTTTAACGAAACAAACAAGCCACGAATCCGTAATTATTGAGTGAAAATTTGGTTTGTCATAGTGTACCTTGGAGCAAGCTATAAAGGTTAACAATATCGCTGCTGCTAGATGTTTTGTTCGCATTTCAATCGGTGATAGTGCCACTTTAAAAGATTGAGGGTCTTGACATTTGGTAAGTTTTTCTCAACCACGTTCCTTTAAACGTCATCCCAATTCTTACCTATACTAACCAAAACACCCAAACTCTAACACAATACTAGCCCAAACATCACAATTCTTAGCAATGCTAACTCAAAACAACATCCCAGTTCTTACCTATAATAACCAAACGTCCCAATTTTTACCTATACTAACCCAAACATCCAATTCTCACCTATACTAACCCAAACCAACATTCTTACTTTTGTAGAGCTTCCTTGAGTTCAGGTACCACCCGCAGGCATTGAACTGTTGCGTTCATGTAACATGTGTTGCCCAGGTTTGAGAGGCCGGCAGGAAGCTCCATCTGCAACATTATACAGAAAGTATTACCAGCATGAACAGAGAGGCTTGTTAAAAGTTTGGGCTATATTTCAATCTAATGTGGAAATACTCACCACAGTGGCTAGTTCTGCTTCCGACATGTCTTCAATAAACGTCACCTTTTCTACCGGGGCGGCAGGGAGAACATCCTCCTCCTTGCTTCCCATCATCAGCACAAGTAGCCCCTTTATCATAGAGATCACATTTTAGTTTACATGTAATTTGATGCACAACACAGTTGATAAATAATGGTAGTTAAAGCAAGGACTTTAAGGAACAAGCATTGGATTTTAAGGACCAAGCATTGGAATTTTTAAGGTCCAAGCATTGGACTTTTTAAGGAGTAAGCATTGGAACCAAGTAATATTTCAAGGACTTTCAAACAGAAAAAAAAAAGTAAGGACTCGTAAGGATTTCAAGCACTGGTTAAGAACCCTTAATTCCAATAAAAACATCAATTTACCAATGGTACCTGGTTGAAATTGGTTTTTATTGCATAAACAAAGAGATATATATATTACCTGGAATTTATAGCATTCTCCTTCCTGAATGCTTTTGCTCTAGAGATTAAAGTTATTGAGCCGCCAGCCCTGTGCGCATCCTACTGCGCAGCCCTCCTTATATAAAAGCGATGCATGTCAGCCTTCACCATTTTTTATTCCTCAGTGCACCCAGATGGAGATGTTCAAGGGTGATAGGGTGGGTAAAGGTAATTTCGTTTAGGCAATAAAAACCAATTTCAACCAGGTACCACTGGTAATTTGATATTTTTACACGCCGACGAAATATACATTACCTGGAATTTATAGCATTCCAGTAGACCTCGTCACTTTTGGTGGCGGGCCCCATCGAAACGGGTTCCTAGGGTTGCAGGTTGGCTCCCCCCAAAAGAACTTCGCATAGCGATGCATTGATGGGGATATCCTGCGTCCCAAGGCAACGGTCACAACTGCTTAAGGAGTTTAAAGAAGTTGTCTAGCTGCAACAAACGTGTCCTAGACAATATAGTCCTTCGTCTATAGGACATGTCTCGAAAATAATGAGAGGTGAAGACAGATGTGATGCGTCCGATGTTTTGTCCTTACAAGTCCAATGCTTGGTCCTTACAAAGTCCAATGCTTCGTCCTTAAAAGTCCAATGCTTGGTCCTTAAGATCCAATGCTCGTGAAGGGCCCAGGACGTGGAGATGGTGCTAAGTTCGTTGGCGGTTAATTGGATGTTGTCGTCAGCACAATCCAACTAGATGGAGTCGTAGGAACTGATGAGGACCTTCTTGATCCAGGTTGCAATCATGCGTGTGGATGTAACCCAGTAAGGTTTGGTGACAGGCAGGAAAAGCGTGCGTCCTTTTCGGATGATTTTGGTTCTTTTGAGGCATGTGCGAAGAGCTTGTACAGGGTAAAGGGCACATTCAGGTTCAATTCTTAGGATGTTGGTTACAGCGAGGATGATGAACGGGCAGAAACGTTCGCAGGGTTTCTGAGGTTTGGCTTGAAACGACGTACGAGGGGTCAGGGAAACTCCCTTGAAGTCGGTGAGAAAGAAGCAGCCTGCAGGTGCAGAGGAAAGGGTTTGGATTTCGCTACAATGGATGCCCGAGGCTAAACATAGCAAGCAGACAGCTTTCCGTGTTAAAAGGCTTAGGTGACTAGTGTAAAGCGGCTCACTGTAGGAGCCACTAGGTAGTTGAGGACGATGGACAGGTCCCAGTCTGGGAAGAGCCGTTGGGTGATGGGTCATTCGAGCTCAAAGAATTTCATCAAGGAAGAGATCCTGAAGTTGTCGAGGAGATAATTATTGGCTCCTCTAAAGACAGTGTTAAGAGCCGAAGGAGATGCAGAAGGCCTAGTCTTGAGAAATTCCAGTCTTCATACAGAATCTGATGACAGTAGCCACACGTGTAGACGGAGGGACCGTAGTCTTTGATGAAATCTTGTCTTGCGGCGCTAAGAAGATCCAACCGGCAGCAGGCCAATTCGGGGCTATCAGAAGAAAAAGGCTTGATGTTTGGGCAATTTTCTGAAGAACCAGAGGAAGAAGCTTGAATGGAGGGAACAGATATGCGAACCGGTTTTTACAAGGGACTGTGAGTGCATCTACTGCCTAGGCTCGGTGGTCTGGGACCAGGCTGATGTAGTGGCGAAGTCTGGCATTGTGCCTTGTGGCTAAGAGGTCGACCATGGGCCACCCCCAAATGTTGAACAGAGATTCGCAGATTGATGTTTTGAGGGTCCATCCCCTGTTGGTAGGGAGCGTCGAGATAGATCGTCGGCAATGACATTGTGATTGCCAGGAATGTGCAGTGGATGGAGCGTGGTTTTTGTAGAGATGCAGAAATGGAAGATCTCGAATGTGAGGTAATGCAGGTCGCGAGATTTCGTACCACCCCCGTTCCGGAGGTACAAAATGGCAGTTGTGTTGTCTGTTTGGACTTTCACTACCCTTTCCTGAAACAAGGCTGCAAAAATGCTGAAGGACTTGGAGGACAGCTCGGAGTTCGAGAATGTTTATATGGCAAATTTCGTTGGGGGCCCAAATTCCGGAGACATGATGACTGGAGGGAGGTGTCTGTAATGAAAGTCTGGTGGCGTTTCCTGAATGAGAACGTCTGCCCACCAACGCAGTGTTGCGAAGGGGAAGTTTTGTGGAACTTTCGTCGCTGGGATATGTGAGGGGACGAGCCCCATTCGTTGATGAGAAAATGATAGAGAGGACGAACCATCAATTTTCTGCAAGGAACTAGAGTTGCGAGGGAGTCTAGTTTGCTGATGATGGAGTCGAGGTCTTAGAGGCTAAGTCGAAGGCTACGCCGAGAAAATCGAAGGTATGTGAATGCATGAGGCTAGATTTGGTGAAGTTGATGAAGACAAAGCTCTTGAACGGAGAATTGGAGATTTTGCAGAAACATCGTGGAGTTTTTGTGGGAAAGTATCCAGTCGTCAAGATAGGCATGAGCCATTATGTGTTGCTGGTGAAGAAAAGCTAGGACTGGCTTTAAAACTGCATCAAAAACCAAGGGAGCGGTGTTGAGGCCTAAGGGTAGGCATCGGAACTTAGACTTTGTTGTTGTAGATAAAACGGAAAAGGTGGTGAACTGACATGTAAAGAGACACATGAAGATAGGCATCTTCTAGGTCGAGAGATACTGTCCAGTCGACTTTGCGAAGGGAGTGATGAATCGATTCCAAGGTTTCCACTTGGGAGTGAAAATTTTGAATCCCTCTGTTGAGAGGTAGAAGGTTGAAGATAAGTGTCGTCACAGGTTTTCTTTGGACAGAGGAACATGGAACTGTAAAAGTGTGGCGAAGAGGATCGGGAGCTTTTCTGAATGGTCTGTTTGTCTAACAGGGTTTGAATCTCGGTGGAGAGTTGAGTGCAAACTGAAGGAGCAAAGGACTACGGAGGTGGGGAAACAAGAGGCGGAGCCTTGGTGAAAATAGGTTGTTAACCATCGCGTATAATTGACATAACTACAGGATCTGAAGAGATGCGTTGCCAAGTTGGTAGACATTGGTCAAGACAACCCCCCTCCCCACTGCAAAGGATGAATGTCATTGAAAGGAGTGATATCTTTTCCTTGGTTTAGGGGACTGGTGTCGAGTCCGACAGTCGGGAGTAGTACTGCGGCATGAGGAGTAGCGCCGACCGCAAGTTTTATCGTCCGAAAGGGCTGGATGTTGGAAGGTACAATCAGCGAAGGCCTTTTCCTGAGGGTTGGAGGATTGCCAGGCCTCCTTTGTTTCCGACCGAAAGGAGCCGTGGTGAAGGGTTATGGCTTTGGCTTTTTAGGTTTCGAGCTAGGCTATGTCAAGGTGAGGTGCTAGCTTGCGAATTAGTCCCCGGAAAAGCGCGTCAGATTCGTGTAGAGGCTATTGCAAAGTTCATGGCGAGTTAGTCATTCAGATTAGGAGCGGAGTCGAGGGCGTCGTCGTGAAGGAGAAGAGTAATTGAACAAAGCCTTGGTGAACCAATTCATGGAGTGGAAGGTAATAAAACATGTATTCCAAAAAACTTGTCCAGTGAGGCTTTTAGCTTCAAGTAGGTTACATTCGAAAGACAGTCTATCGCAGAGTGCATTAGCAGCCGTGTTAAGAACATCGGCCTGGGAAGCCGCACGAAGGCCTAGACGAAGGAGGTGGTCGTTGTCTTTAAAGACTGATGAGGAGACGGTAACCTTCCGTGGAATGAAGAGGGCAGTTCCGAAATTCATCTTAACTTCAGCTGTGAGGAAGTCAGACTCAAGGTCTGAAGGTAAGTTTCAAAGTTTTTAGTACGATTAGATACATCGGCGAAGGGACGAAAGAAGAAAGTTTCCCGACCCGGTTGAGGCTGGGGAGGGTCCTTATCTAGCTCCAGTGGGTCGCCCTTTCCTAAGAGCAAACCAACATTGCAACGCATTTTTTAAGCTGACCCCATCCCCCAACCCATTCCAAAATTTCTAAAAATAGAATTACTTGAAATAAAAGACGTGTGTTGAAAAAAAGCACTCTGAAGCTAGAAATGGCGACAGAATTATGAAAATAAGCAAAGCGTCTTGAGCTCGACCCGGACTTTGCTTCTGCTTGGGGAGCTTAGAGAGCTTCTCAAAACCCCAATGGTTGGTGGCACCATTACTTCATCAGTTTTCTGTAAAATGCATAGCGTCCCTCACCGGTCAGTTCAATAAATGGCACAGGCGCCCTTTCTTCCCTAGTCCGACTCTGAGGGAATCCCATTGCTGAGTAGCGTTGGTACAGAAGCAATCAGTTTTGTTGGAGGAGCCGCTGGTGAAGGAGACGAAGGGTGGCGCTGTTTCCGAGCGCTATCTTTTACAGGCAGAATATTTATCCAAACCTTGGTAGAAAGCTTGTGTTTATACCGAAGGAGTAAAGGGCCTTCTTCATAAGCTGGTGAACTTCATCCTAGAGCGGGTTCAACAGGCTTGCAAACGGTCGCAGGGCGAGGTCTGGAAGAACGAAGGGACAACCGAGTTGACAGGTCCAAAGGAGGAGACGAAGAATGGTTTTTCCTTCGCTTCTGGGCAACTTTGCGACTTTTTACATGGAGTTTCAGACGAAGGTAGGTTTCCTTCGCTCTGAAAAGTTCCCCTTGAAGTGTAGAGTCGTCCAAAGCAGTGGTACTAACCTGACCGCATGGAATTGGAGAGGTTGACGCTGTTTGGTAGGTAACCCCTTCGGTTCCCGTAGGGTGTCCCGGTGAAAGCTGTATTCATCTTGCAGGCGAAGGGTGCCGGGATTGTGGGTCCTGATAAGCCGCTGAAAGAGTCGAAAACTCTGGCAGCTTAGGTGATGACGTCCTAGGTGAAAGAGATGAAAGGGGCGAGGTGGCTACTCGGGGCAAGCCCCTCCTTCGGTGCACCGTTGGCGCGAGGCATGGCGAAGGAGGTGAAGGAAGACAATAACACTGCCAATAGTATCCAGGGAGAGAGCAAGCACGTCCGATCCAATAGGGCCGTAGTGAAGAAATTATAGACGCTAGCACGCAGCGCTTGTAAACACGGAGGTGGCGTAGTAGGACTCGCACAGGGCTGTTAGGCTGGCAGCTCAATAACTTTAATCTCTGGAGCAAAGCAACCAGAGAAGGAGAATGCTATAAATTCCTGGTAACATTACTTACGCACGGAGGAAAATACGCAATATTTCAGACAGGCAAGAATGATTAACAATTCTTGGCGAATTTTCGATACTCAATTTGCTGTGGAAGGAAAAAACCTAGCCGACTATCATCGTCAGGCACGTAATAAAAACTCCAAACACTATCACCTACCGGTATTTACAGTCCATTAGATTCGAACTTGGCGTTAACTTGGCCTCCGATATTTACAAGGTATATACAAGGTAGGTGCGCAACGCTCATGTACTGCCTCCGTTACTTTGAAGGCCGTTTTTCCACTTTTTTCTTAGATGGTCTCTGAAACCAGCATCCAAAAGGAATTGGATTGAAGGGTTAGACGGTCCCTGGATATTCATCAGCACGGCCTTCTCTCGGACGTGGTGTTGAATAGCCAGGGATTCGAGGACTCTCAGGTGAGAGTCTCCGCTCGAGTTTGAAATGAGCAACATTTCAGTTCCTTCCCAATGGATGCGGTGTGAGGTGTCCATCTGGTGTACTGAGATCCCGGTTTTATCTTTCTGGTTCCTGGTATCACTCATATGTTGTTTTACTCGTGCCCTTACGTGTCTCACCAATATAGACGGAGGCAGTGCATGAGCGTCGTGCACCTACCTTGTATATACCTTGTAAATATCGGAGGCCAAGTTAATGCCAAGTTCGAATCTAATGGACTGTAAATAGATGGTAGTGTTTGGAGTTTTTATTACGTGCCTGAAGATGATAGTCGGCTAGATTTTTTCCATCCACAGCAAATTGACTATCAAAAATTCGCCAAGAATTGCTAAATGGTTCTTGCCTGTCTGGCATATTGCGTATTTTCCTCCATGCATAAGTAATGTCGTATGCTACGTTCCAGAGTATGAATCTAGACGTTTTTAAATTCCAGGTGATGTATATTTTCGTCAGCATATAAAAAATGTGATTATTTATAATTAGGAATAGTGGTTGCAATGGTTAAACGTGTAACCGATAAAAGCACACACAACCACTTTTCCCGAAGTTATGTCGATTTCAAACCACTGTAAACGCCGATTGCTAGTATTTTGTAACCGATAACCGTGGCAAGTTCGGTTAAACGTATTTCAATTTCCGTGTTTGTATAAACGTAATCTATTTACAGACCACCACAGCGTTGGTGGACAAGCAGGGCGACTTAGTTAAAACTTGACTTTCACTACTTTTCTCCCTCCCTCCCTCATCACCAGCGGCCAAACTCCTGAAGTACACTCGTCTAAGCATCCGGGGGTACTTCCCGCACATGCATTCAACTGAGCTGTCAATCATGGTTACAATTGGATCGTCAATCGTCACAGCTACGTCTTTCTTTCACCACGTGCGTCAAGTCAAGGTATGGTTTTTCCTACAATGACACCTTAAGAAAGCTTCTGCTGATACTGTTAAATGTGAATTGTGCGGTATAGTTTTAAAATATGAGGTGGATCAACTAGATCCATGGAAAATAATCCTGCTGGAACACACCCTGCAACGCCGGCTGGTGAACAATAGACTACCAGATCCTTCTTTATTCCAAAAAATACGGATCCAGTACGTGCCAAGAAAACCGAACTGTTATTACTAAACTGTTATTGAATAATGCCAATAAATAATGGTCTACGTTTTTACTAAACATTTCTTTTAAAGAATTGTTTTGTGAACATTGTTAATATTAGGTTACACGGTAACCGAACGTTTTAAAAACAGGTTTAACGTTTAATGAACTAACCGATAATTGTGACCACTAATTTGGAACTGGATTGGTACCTAGTAGAAAACATTAAAATTTGCTGCTTATTTGTTTTCACTACTACGTTCATGCAGCTTTGGAGAACTGCACACAGAATGGAGAATGCATTGCTCAAAATGTTGTTCTGAAATACCGTATTGTCTCGCATGTAAGCCCCGTACACGAAAAAGAGACCTTATAAAAAAGAAGTTCAAGTTCTGTACAAAATAGTTGACATTTTTTACATGGGGATCCACTTTTATCTTGTCTGGGTAGTTTATAAAACTAATTATTTCTATCCACATTGGTGGCATAAATAGTAAGTATCAATCTAAACTAAACAGCAGTGAAGGCTTGATGAAACCCATTAAGTACTGATCTTAAAATTTTTGATTTGAGTGAATCATTAATGAAAATGGGAATTAAAGACTGACACTTACACCACCAAAAGACTTGCACAAACGAATGCCTTCTAGTGGTGTCAGTTTTTAATTCCCATTATATCATAAATTTGCCACTATAATCGCTGCCGTACGCCGATTTTCAAGATTTTACGGAAAAAAGTAGGGCCTGTTGCTGAAAGGTAATTTGTGACGGAATGTAAACTTTACTTCCTACTTACATCTTTGAGTTTGACGTTTCCCCAGTCATCGTCCTTTAAAGTAGCTCCTTTTATCATCACTTTCTGTCTTTGTGGTTGCACACCCGTCAGTGCAAACAGCTGAGCTTTGAAAACAATTGGTTCTTCGTCTGTGTTCACTTCCACATCTTCGTACATCTCCTTCCCCCATTTTACTTTAACTAAAAAATCAAAGAACAGTATTGGTACTATATTGGAAATTGGTTAATATAGCCACTGTATAATTTTGCACGAGTGTACAACTGTACGCACAAACAACCACGTGTATATGGGCAAACGGATTTTTTTAAAAACAGACGTTTATTTGAAAGGTTTTCAAATAAAATGAAAGTTTAAATAAGAAAATTGTTCTATGCAGGCTTATTTTAAACCAAGAGTTCCTTATAAGTGGCATCCACTGCATTATTGCTTTTGTTTCGGCAGGGGAATACACTAGCCTAGTTCGTTCACAAGGTACCAGATTAGCAATGTGGAGGTTGTTGGTTCAAATCTGGCCATGTCATTGCCAATGAGTAAAGATAAAGTGAAGCCTTCAGCAATACCACTCACATTAATATTAGTTTTAAAGATAGTTTTCACATATTAGTTGATAGCTTTTATCAGTGATAGAAACACCTGATAACTGGCGGTTGTGTCTAAAACTGGCTCGCAGATGACAATTCAATGCCATGCCATACGTGGAAAATCTTAACCTGGAAATTTGGTTACTGGGTTACTGCAAAGTGGTTACTCAAAACACTTTGAAATGAGTGTTTTGAGTCGAAGTATTGAGCCTGAAGAAGACAGTTGCCTGTGTATTTTCATCTCAAGGGACTGCTGATTGTTAAAAATTTGCAAGGATATGTACTGTAGTAATATCTTGATTTTGTGAAAATAAGCCTAACAACTGTTTCAACGTTATACTGAATTTTCATAGCAAACAGTGTGACGTTTTCAGCTATTTCCATAAGAATGACTTTGGCAAGTTAGGAACACGTCTTTTACTCTCTGCATTGACAACATACTGTGTGACAAGACACAATTTAACTCTTAACTCCATGCAGGCATCTGCATATTTATGTCAGTATTTCTGCACAATCGTAAGCTATTGGAGTGGGAAATGCAGGTTTATAAAGAAACGCACCCTGTCAGATTTTGCCTTTTTTGCGCTAAATCTGGAAAACGTAGTAACTATTCCAAGATAACTGCTGCATTCCTGTTCCTCATACCGGCAAATATAAAAGTCTATAGGCTAATAGCCAATATAACATTAAACAATATGATTGTACGTGTACAGCACAGTGTTATACCCATGCAATGACTCTTTTAATCCATTACTGCCACCTGTTGAGTAATCAGAGTACAGAACATAGCTTATCACCGCACTTTCAACTTTGGGTCTCTTGATCGAATTTTCCAACTTTTTACCCACAGTGGCCACTATGAATGCTGTGGGCTGGCTGCGAATAAGTTTATTGGAAAGATCTGGTGATGCAGACAGGAGCAGAACGACATGCTACTGGGATAAATATTTGCATTCCAAGATGGCACTCATCTCTGCTCTTTCTTGGCCATCAACCAGTCCACAATGACACTGCAACATTAGTGATAGAGCACACGCAATAACGCCACATTAACCGTGGAGTAGCTAGCTGCAAGGGGCACTGGATACAACGGAGGTAACTAAAAACACAAAAGTCATTTGTCAAGCGAATTTTAAACCTAAGACATCCGCTCTCACTGCATTAGTTTGACAAACTACTAACGTTGTTTACCTCAGTTAATCTCCAGTGCCCCTTCCAGTTAGCTACACGACTGGCTCCAAACGCCAGCTCAGCAGTCAATGTGGCGTTATACCATCTGCTCTTGTAAGCTGCGTTGCTAACTGTCTTATTTTGTACCTTTAGAATTAGAGTAGTCAGTTTTTTTTTATGAAATTAAATGGAAAACAGAAATACACCCAAATCGGCTAATGCAATCGTTTGGGAGGAGGAAAAATGTATGCATGGTACGAGAGGTTTGACTATTTTTGGCGTGCATTTCCAAGTAGACCAAATCTCAAAGATGCTTGTCGCATACATAAATACGTAGTAAAGCCAGGCTTATATCCGTCCAATATGATTGTCGAAATATGCATCGTTTCAAAGTTATTTGAACTTGAACTAAGCAAAAAAAAAATGCAAGTCCGCCCAACCAAAAGTTGATGCCCCCATTCATTCATTTCACTGTCTACAAAAAGTTGGTGTGGCTTCCAACTTAAATAGCGCCGCGAATGTTTCCGTATTTAATCCTGCAAACTAGCCTAGTACAAAATGAGATTTACAAATTTCAGTAAAATTAGCAATTTTGAAAATATTAAACAACTACAATATCATTACCTCGATGCGCCGGCATGTTGATCAGCACTTTTGAGCGGAAGTTATATCGAAACAGCACCGCACCTTTCTTTTTTTTACGGAATAATGAAGAAAAACTTATTTTAGGTCTTCTACTTCTAATAGTTATTAATTTAGTAATAATTTATTTATTTTTCATTTATTTTATTTAATTTTGTCAGAATTAAAATAATAACTGTTATTTGGTTACGTAACCAAAGACCAATCGTCGTCCTTCCCGGTCCTTCGTTGAATCGCTTCAAAGAGAATCTCGAGAATCTCTTGGTCGAATCGAAGAAACCAAACCAAAGACACTATAGGCTATATGTGCAAAATTGGAATCCATCCATTATAGGGCATAGTACGAAGATTCTCTTTTGCTAGCTCCTTTCCTCTGATTTCTTTGTATAATTTAATAACAAAGTATTTATATGCGTCTTTTAATGCTTACTGTAAAATTTTCTTAAAATGTCTGTCTTTTTACGCTTTGATGCGTCATCACGAAAACGTGAGAGGAACTTGATCAGTCCAGAGTAAATTATTAAAGATCTATATTTAATTACCAAATAGATTTATTACATTTAAAATAGAGCTGAAAACATTTCATGCAACTATAAAATAATGATTGTTACATTATATGTACTAATCACGAATAAATTTTCTTTTTGATTTACCAATGTTTATCAGTAAGCAATAATAATTAGCGAAT
This sequence comes from Lithobius niger, assembly GCA_023313725.1. Classification (NCBI taxonomy): domain Eukaryota; kingdom Metazoa; phylum Arthropoda; class Chilopoda; order Lithobiomorpha; family Lithobiidae; genus Lithobius; species Lithobius niger. The sequence continues at coordinate 9,723 of JAHWFP010263918.1, read as the reverse complement.
GTAAAATACATTAAAAAGTTGCGTAAAATGTAACACGTTTATCAATTTAAAAAAATCTTATTTAACAAATTTAAAAATTATTATGCGGTATTTAAATAGCTTAATTTTGTGGTATATTATAATAAAAACTAAAAGTGAGCTTACTAGACTTGGGCTCGCTAACTATGAACGACTGTGCCTTGAGCAATCTGTCTGTCGTCTTGACGAAGAGCAGGCAACGACCGCTTGGTTGGCTTCAGTTTGTTGTACTTGATGGTAAATGGCTGTCGCCTTTAAAATCAGCCAGCTAAGCTGATGAGTTACTAGTTTACACCAAGTTCGGCGACTGAATTTTTGAGGTAAGATCGGTTTGTTTATTTAAATGCCAAAAGTTGAGATCGCGCACTTTTTCATCATCAAACATTGTTGTTGACGTCTAGTTTTTTGCATTGTTGATTACAGACATGATTAATTGTGTATTGGATTTTTTGCGATGTTATCGATGTCTATTTTTTTTTATGTCAGTCTACAGTATCGTGTTTGTTATTGGTGATTGTTTGATGTGTGGAGCGTGCGTTGCCTGTTGCGTAGGTGATAAGTGGGTGGGTGGGGGGAGTGGAGTGGCGAAATTCTATTGATTTTGGCAGAATAAAAGCTTTGACCTGAAAAAGTCGACAACCTTTTGCAAACTAGAATATTTTAACATTAAAGGACTATTAAGGTATTCAGCACTTAGAAATACCACTTCTTGGCCATAGCCTACAATATTTGAAATTCTTAAACGAAAAAACTCCGTTGCATATAAACCATTTCTCACGATAAACCATTTAAAAAAAAAATTGTACGTTTTGTGCGATGTTTCTGCCAATAGAAGGCGTTTACTCGTCTTCGGTCTATTTGTTTCTTTCTAAGTAACGATTAGCTTCTCGTTTGTTACCTTATTTTACGAAATGGAAAGATGTAAAAAAAGATGAGTTAATCTCATTACGTTCTTTAGGTGTTTTACCGTTTTACTCCAGACGGTGGACGCGTTCATCGGCAACTGATTCCAGTAAATATAGATTGCATAATTTCAGTTCAGTGCTCATTGTTAGTGCATTGGTTCATTGTTTTTGTATGTCAGAATGCTTCCTTCCGAACACGGGGAATGACAATTTGTGCCATGCAGGACCACAATGGTGGTGAGTTGCGGGGACTGCAATGCGCGCCATTCAGTTTGGGAGCTCCAGAGAAGCCCTCCAAACAGAATAGTCTGCATAATGAAAAGACGGAAAAACCAACTAAACGTGGGCTAATGCGTAAAAATTGTGGCCTTGGTACTATGGGGCAGCAGTATTTATGGATGAGAAAAGCTACGACAAGTGTTTGTTAATCTGTATCCACCCAAAACCAATAAGGGTACAAGAGAAGCCACCAAGTTTCCAGAAAGAATCGGCATTAGAAAGTATTGATATCATTCTACTAAGTAAAGGCCACCAAGGTTAATCCAATTAGGCTCATCAAACAACTTGGTTTCTTGTCCTCTTCTTTAATTCTGTTTGATTCCTAAACCATTGAATCGTATGCCAAGACACAACGTAGTAGCCTATCCAAAACTAGCCTAATCAGTTTCAACAATTGTAGTGATTCTGTTGGCCATAAATCGTCAATCAATCGTAAGAGAAAACAAAAACGAGATCGTTTGATGTTTAAGGTAAGGTTTCTACTTATCCGAAGCACTCAAAACATCAAAGTAACACAAATAAACTTTCCTGTAAGGTTTTACATACCGCAGTGTTCCTGTACTGTTTAGTCCACGTGAAACCTTACTGCTGTATTCACACGTTTTTACAGTTTTAATTTAAAACACGATAGGTCTGATTGGTTCATTCTAGGGATGTACCGGGTACCCGGTAATTACCAGGTATCCGGCCACTTTTGGGAGTACCCGGTACCCGGCCGGGTTACTGAAAATTCCGGGTACCCGGTGCCAGACTGTGAGTTCATTTTAATCTCTTTAATTGTTATGTAAAACAAAACAATTTTTTCAAAAGGTTTTTTTTTATGCAAGTTCGGATTTTTTTTTTAAAATGGGAAAAAAAACTTCTTTTCAGAAAGCCATTTTCGTAGACTACCCGGTTCGGGTACCCGGCAGGGTGCAGTTCGCAACACCCGGATATTACCGGGTACCCGACAAAATCCCTACCTGGTACATCCCTAGTTCATTCTACTTGGCTAAACGATTGCTGAAAAATCATAAAAACCATACTTTTAGTGTGCTTAGACAGACCTACAGATTAAATAATTCAGGGTTTGTGCGACTCCTTGACAACCTGGAAATGTCATTGAAAATAAAAATGAACTTCAAGTCTTGAATACAAAATCTTGAAAAGTGGTGTATGTAGCCTACCAATAGGATGAACGGAAAGGAGACGACTAGAATAATGGTGAAAAATTTAGCCACGAAAGCAGGAGAGTTTGTAGCCTATATTATACACTATATTATTCTTACAATAATTTTGAAAGTTGGGATATGGTCTCAATTTTATTTGCGTGTCTAATGATTGAATACAACGTTAAGGTTTCACGTGGACTAAACAGTACAGGAACACTGCGGTATGTGAAACCTTACAGAAAAGTTTATTTGTGTTACTATGCTGTTTCAACTTTGGATCAGTTAAACCTTACCTTAAACATCAAACGATCTCGTTTCTGTTTTTTAATTCGTGATACTTTGACATACCAAGTTGGTTTTCTGTACTCGTTGCAAATGCACTGAATTTCGCCCGCTCATTCTGTGCAAGTCTTACTTATCGAAGTTCGTTTGTCTGCAGCTCTCTAGCGGCTTTGTTCGTTATTTGTGATATAGGACGGCAACGGATATTTTAGCTGTAACACGGGAGAGTGACGTGAAGTCATTATATAAATCAATTCGTAATAAGGATAATGCTTCCTCTCACGTGCGGGTAAATTGTTGGCTCACCAGCATTTCCTTAATCTTCAGTCTACAATGTATAACAATAAAACGAATCGTTCAGGACCCCGTACACGTAACTCCGGAATGGGACGACCAATTCAAATTTCTATTTCTATAAAGGGCACATCTCCGGAAGTAGAGCTTTCAAATGAGAACCAGCTTTCCACGACAAGTGGTTTAGTCTGTAGAGACCATTGTATAAACGTGTCCTACAAAGATCACCACCACCATATAAGACAAATTGGAAATAAATAAAAGTTGGTACACATGTTGGCCAAGTCCCACAATGCCCATGTGCGTAATGTCATTGAAAAATGTTGAAAGACTGCGGAGAAATTAAGCATTGCAATTGGACGGTGTTATGCAACAAGGAACCAACCCACATTTCCATAAAATCGCAGTGAGCACTCGTTTCTAACGCCAAAACTATCACTTTGAATTAAGCAAAAATTATCCAACCCCCATCTAAGACGTGCTGCCATCTGGCGGGGTTGGAACCAACTAACATCTCAAAAGTGGTGACTTCATATTTTGCAACACAGATCCAAGCCACAGAATTTCGCAATACAGAACCAAGCCACACAAGTTTGTGGATTGGTTTCCTATTGCGAAATTCTACGTGACTCTTCACGAAATTGCGTAATTACAGAACCAAGTCAAGAATGGTGTCAAGTAAGCACGTGGTGGCAAGTTATAGTTCTGAGGCCTACAGCCTTACTGCACGGGCTCCATTTAATCCTAAAACCATAAAAATAATAGTCAATAATATCAGGAGCCTATAGAAAACAACTAGGAGCGTGTCTCGGTAACTTCCACTACAGTGTTAAGTCAGGAGCGACTACAGTGGTGTACAAATTTGTTACCAGAGGTCGCCACTTGCACGAGATGATGAGAGGTGTGCGTCACGTTCTCAATGTTAATTTTCGGTCCTTTGTTTTTAAACAATAAGTGTTTAACATGGAAACAATACCAAAGTAATAATACAAAAATTAAACAAACACATAATCAGTTGTTCTTAAGTTGCTCTAATCAACAATAAAATAGAGCGTTGCTTTCGTAGCACATGTCTGCCTCGCGTGCTATGTTCAGTTTCGATTTTAGACAACTTGGCGCAGGCGCAGTATTGTTGCTCCTTCTGGCGTTAGAATTTCGTACTAAAATAAATGCTTCTAACATAGACCAGCCACACACGCTCCTAGTTTTCTATAGGCTCCTGATAATATCAATACGTTTCCTAAATATATTATTGTAGGAAAGATAGTGATAGTAAATCTTTGGACAGTAGCCTAACGCTAAAGAAAATACACGAACTGTATAAAGAGCAAAACACAGTAAACTGTGTTATTCTTTCCACCAACAAAAATGTCTTTACTCGGAATTAATTTAAAATTCAAGACATTAATAAAACGACACATGTAATGTTTGTGGTGGCAAGCTGTTAAGGACGATCTGCAATCTGATCCAATGGAAAAATAAGGTAGAAAATGGGCATAAAGTGCAGCTTAACTCGTCAGAAGCAGCTCAGAAACTACTAAAAAATACAGTAATATGAAAATTGCTGCAGAATGTGAGAGCGTAGAAACTCTTACATTCGATCTACAAAAAAACATTACCACTCCTTACGTTACACACGAGCATAGTATTCTATAAATACTAGCTGTAGGTGTGTAACAGTGGTGTACTAAAGGGAAACACAAAAGGGTTATTGTTACATTTGGGTTCAGGGCACTGCCGGCATGGGTGCCCAAGAAGTTGGCTCTTGATTAAAAAAAAATATGCAAAAAATCATGTACGTAAAAACCTTAATCTTTTGATCTGATTCTTACGGCGGTAAGAACTGCAACATCAAAATCACCTTGATTATGAAAGAAATTCTAGACTCTCATCCGTCTTTGAAGACAATACGCTTAAGATTTTGGTTTCGGACCATAGATTTCTTCCGAACAATACAGATGCAAATAGCTTTTACAATGACTTGACGGAGTATTCCGACATTGTTGATGAAATTGTTGGATTCAATGGAAATCCAGATTTGGTCTAGAAGATGATCCATTTGAATAAGATTCTCTTGGTTATTGGTTTCGGATAGCTAATGCAACCATCATTAATAAATAAATGTTTTTTCTACGTCTGGTTCTTTGTTGATCAATTCGTAACCTCAAAGTTTGATTTTTGCAACAAGGAACCAAGCTACATTTTTTATCATTAGCGGTTGAAATTTAAAAAATATTTGTGACAATGTCTTGTTGCTAGATACGCAGAAACTGTATTTTATGATGCAAGGCTTTAAAAATAACATACAGATTGCTGGGAATTTATTGATGTAACTTGTTTTTAAACTCATTTTACAGAAAATGAGAAATAGTGGGTTGGTTCCTTGTTGCATAACACCGTCCAATTTTAGCTTTAACATGGGAGACCGAGGTCAAACCTTACAGTAAAGGCTGCCTTTACTAATAATTCTCTAGCCCAAAAAAGATAAGGAGCAGGAACAACAATGCTTAACTACAAGCGCAACCATTGTTGCTTGCTCGGTACACAACTGTTACCTCCGTAAATGAACAAGAATTACTTGCAAGGGACGTAGCCTACACATTTCAAAATACCTTTTAAAATTAGGCTATGTAAAAAAAAAGCAAACAACAGGCAACTAAGTGCAAACAAGTTCGTTATCAACAATAAAACAATAAAAAAAACACGCTCAATTAAAAAAAATGGCATTGGTGAAAACAATACACAATAAAAAAAAAATACAAAAGAAGTGATATCAGAAACACAACCCACAAGGGTGACAATCAAATCAAACACAACCCACTAAGTTTCAGACAATCACAGTAGTGATATCAGAACAAATTGACTGCCACCATGTTGCGTCACCCCCCACCAATGAACAACCGCCAAGGTAATCCCATCGACTATTACTTCAGACGTTTTAAAAATGAAAAACTTGACCATTGCTACAGACCGTTTTCGTGTTCTTATTGCTTCGTATAGTACTGTTACCTCGATAAACGAACAAGAATTACTTTCAACAATTCTAACCCCAGTGAAAACCCCCTTTAGGTTTGGAGGAAAGAGGGTTTGGAGGGAGAGGAATCGTTTGTTATATCACTGCAATGCGGAGAAGGTGGCCTGGGGGTACAAGAAAACTTTTAATATTAAAAAAAAAAAAAAACAGAGGGCACAGCAAAAGGAGGGTTGAATTGGGATGCACAGTAGGGGTGAAGAAATGGGAGAAGCGGAAGGGGGTAGAGAAGGGCTGTGGAGGAGAAGTTGGCGAGAAATCTGTAGGTGATTTGGGGTCGTGTGGGCCTCCCGCGTCAAGGACGGCGTCTTCGTCCGGTAAGTGGTCTGTGCAACAGAAGCGCAACAAGAAGTGCCTCGCACAGCAACCTCGCCTCTCTCCCAGAAGGTTAAGGTGCTAAGTTGTAACAAGTTTGACCTCCTTGATAATTATGTGTGCCTGGATGAACTGGCGGCTGTTGGTGTTGCTGGTGCTGGTGCAAGGAATGAGTCTGGTTAGGGTGTTGATGGCTGTGAGGGTGCTCCAATCCAGGCTGTGGTTTCTGCAGAGGCTGTGAGTGTTAGTGGTTATGGTCTCGCTGTTGAGTTTTCACTATCGTCCGGCTTAGGTGTTATTGAAAATGAGGTGGTTGACAGGGACAGCGGAGAATGTATACATCGGTCCTTTCGGTTCCGACGAAGCTGTGATAGGTTACTGGTACCTTGTTATTGTTTAGTGGTAATTGTACGCTCCTCACCTTCCTTTTCTGTATGTGGAACACTAGTTTAGTGCATAACAAGTTGCAGGAAGTCGAGGGCCTCTGTTAGAAAACCAGTGTTTCTACATGCCGTTCGGATCCATTACCTGTAAATTTTAGTAATCCTTTCCCGAATGCTGTTTCTTCCCTAGAGGTTTTAAAATCGTTTAGAGCCGGTCAGCTGCATAACCGAGTGTACATGTGTGTGCGCACTCTCTCTATAAAACATTCAGGCGAGGAGGCCTGCCACCTTTTTTTTCTCTAGCGTGCCTCCATGTGGCAACGCTTCCGCTGCTTTTCCCATCTTCCATTCTTCAGCTTACGATACCTCTTTGCCTATCTACCTTCTGCACCGTGGCAAGATTCTTTAACTCGCCGAAGACCGATCGACCACCCATCTTTAGGCCTCTTCCGTACCGCCTCACAAGGCCATGAAACCCGATCGGCTTTTAACATCGTCAATGATTTTGACTTCCTACCGTTCATCTTTCACTCAATCATCTTTGCAAGCTATTAAAGCCAAGTCGAAATGCTCGTTTCGATGCCTTTCTTCAGTCACCTTTCCTCGAATCAACCGGATTCTTACGCATCGCTTCTCACTCTCACAGTTGGTAGGGATCGGCCGTTGGGAGTTTTTACCGATCGGATACCGATTCAATGCTGATGTCGATACTGATATATAACACTAAAAAAAAATTTAACATGACTAAAAATTTAATTTGCATACAAATGCAACTACAGCTGCTGGCTTTGCATCCGTTCCAACTGCTGAGATTATTCAAAAATTTCTTTGCAGCAATACCAACATTTGTACTCTTATTCCTACGTATGGCTTCAGTACATTCATCTTCTAGTTAGATTTTTAAGTTGGTCGTTGTAAAACTTAAGAGCCTTGGAACTAGTGTTGGGTCTCACGGTGTACCACGGTACCAAAAATGCAACGGTACCAAATACCGGTATTGTTTTAATATGAAAAAAGGTGTGAAAATTATAACAATAGTTCAGTCAGTCCTTGTAGATAGGGCTCAAAGCAGTGCAATAATCAGTTAAAGATCAACAATGGTAGAATTGGAATGCTAAACAATGCACAAAAGTGGAGCCAAATAGGTGTAACTTTAATTCTACAACCAGCATAAGAACCAACAGAAAAATAAAATTGAGTTCAAATTTCAGTAGCCTAGCCTATTTGGTGATTATTTTTTGGAGTGTGGAGGGGCTACGTACGAAATTGATGATTCCATTTCCAACCTTAATTAGTTTGATTAGGCTACTACTGCAGATACCGAAGGAAGTTCCGCCAAATTTTAAGAACCGTTAAATACCGAGTATCGCGGCTGTGGGATGTATTCTGGCTAATTCTGGACAATCTTTCGGCCCCGACGATGATCGGGGGTTTCCCGGTTGGAATCCCCTTGCTGGCACCTCCCTTTACCAAATATTTCTTCTCTAAAAAAAATCTGGTAACGTTCAAAATTGAGCCGGTTTAGCCATACAAGCATTAATTGCTTCGGCTGACTTAAGGCTCGTCAAAATTTCTTTTAAAAAAAAACAAAAAAACCTAGGCTGGTACCGGCACCTTCACAAAAATTTCGGGTACCGCCCAACACTACCCAGAACCATCACGTGTTACATTTTCATTACAAACTGAAGAAATTGGCTGTGCTTTTCTCACTTGGTTGTTGCATTTGCTGCGCTTGGTGTCAGTTTTGTGGGAAAATGGTTTCATTTCTTGGCGTAACAAATATCTGCATCGGAAGCCTTGCAGTGGTTCGATACCGATGCTGTATAGCAAAAATAAAGATAAATATCAGACTATCCCTAACGATTGGTGACCCGCTCTCTTCACCGGTAACCTTCTTGCTACATAACATTGTTCCCGCCTTCCACTGACCTTCCACGCCACCTTCCCATTCTGAACTTATCTCCCCACTTCGCCTTCCTCCTATACGCTACCGACGGAGATTCTAACAGCGCCACGACCCTGCATGGCTCTCTCGGTCGCCTCTTCCTTTCGTCACGCCATTCTTCCACCTTGGTGAACGACACTGCCACCACGATGCCGAAACTAACAAACCTTCACCGCCTCAGCTTCCAACCTTCTCAGCTGTGTGACCATCTTCCTTCTCTGGATCCAACATCGTGGACAACTTTTCCCACAACTGTAATCACAGGCATCATCTTCGGGACTTTCTAGAGCCGTCACCTTCCGACCATCCTCTCTCCGTCTTCCACTCTTTCACTGGCAACGACTTTCCCTCTTCCTTCACCCGGCCACTGGTCCCTCTGGCCAACCTCTCCTCGCCTCTTTAACCAGCGGCTGCTGGCTCCGCCCGATCTTCTGCTTCCTCGATCAAGACAATTCATATTCTACCGCGTGACGCCGTCTTGAATCTTCACCATCGCTCGTCCCAGAATCCCTTACGCTGCACAGGTGGGAAAAACGCTTCCTCACATAAAGACGGTCTGTCATCGTGATCACATCTTCCACCCCGTCAGCAGCTGCAATTTCATTAATGCCACCAAAATTTCGTTTTGTCGAACTTGCCGGTAACCTCTCCAACATCATCCTGAAATCCCGGAAAAATGCACTTCTCCTGGAACCGTCTTCCACAAGAATCTCATTGACCCTCACTCCATTTGCCAAAACTATCATTCTTGCAACTATTGGACCAACCCCTGCTCCATCTGTAAAATGATCCACGAAGCTCTCTGGAAAAATATTGAGAAGACTCAGCATCGTTCCTTGTGAAGGGCCATGAAGCTATGTGAGCAAAAAGCCTTGGTGAAACTCAATGCTTCACCCACCAAACTTCCAAGAACCCCAAGAAAGTTTCCATCTTCCTCCACATCTTCCGAATCTCCTCGTCTTAACTCACCCAAGGCTCATCCCAGCTCCTCGCGAAGTGATTGTGTTTCATCATCATCCTCAACATCTTCATGTGCATCATCCTTGTCATCAGTTTCATCCACCCACCCGACACCAGCAGCGAAAGAAACGCTAACAACCATCTCTGGGAATTGGGAAAC
>JAHWFP010263915.1:37954-63881 GCA_023313725.1 Lithobius niger | reverse complement strand
GGGCTGCAGCCCCAGTAAATAAAATATCATCCGCCTCCTCCTTACTGGTTGTAGCAAAGGTTGTGATGGTTTGTAGTTTTACCTTTAGCATTGTAGAGTGGGCGCATAGCTTTGGGCTGCAGCCCCAGTAAATAAAATATCATCCGCCTCTCCTTACTGGTTGTAGCAAAGGTTGTGATGGTTTGTAGTTTTATCTTTGGCTTGTAGAGTGGGCGCATAGCTTTGGGCTGCAGCCCCAGTAAATAAAATATTCGCCTCCTCCTGTCCAATTTTCTGAAATTCTCGTGCGCAAACGAACTCTAATTGCCGGCAGTGCTAATTTAGAATTTCTACAATTAATCAATACAACAATGGATCCATCGTGGACGTTAACGCTATAGTATAAAAACTGAATCTCGGAATGCATGATATCAGTCGATCATCAGCCGTTCACCAGTTGCTTAACTAGTTCACACCAGTCACATTCCCGAGGTCCCGCATCTTGGACGGGGCTTCACCGTCGAGCTAGAGCCGTGAGCCGATAGCTACGACCGAGCTTCTATTAAGAGCTAAGTATTTCAATTCAATAGCAATAGCTATGATTGTTAAGGTTAACTAGTAACAACACTTACGCTCCTAAATTAGCCCGTGATCATCTAATTACTTTAGAGATATAATAATGATTCAGTTTTCCGCTTTACTTAATCAGTAATGCCATTCGTTCGACGCATTGCCGAATAATTGTAATTGATACCATAAATCATAACAACCTGTCACTGATTTAATTGGCCATATTGTGGGGTCAATATTGTGTACACCTGAGGGTCGATTAAAGGCCCAGTATTAGATGAATGATTGCTTATTATTTAGCCTTCCTATTCTAAGCATATTTATTGCTTTTATATTGCTTTATATTGCTTTTATATTGCTTTTTTATTGCTTTTAGGTCGAGCAGAAAACTAAATCATTATTATATCTCTAAAATAATAACACCAAGCAAAGAAGCTTTTCATCCTGTTCTGGTGTTTGTTTGTCTGTCGGTCTGTCTTAATGATAACTTTCTAATCAATTGCGCGATTCATTTCAATTTTTCAACTAACAATCTATGCACAATTTGTGGATTTAACTTTGTAAATCAATGAAAATGAAAAGGAGTTTCGGGAATTTTGACTACCAAATATCAATATTACTCAGACATCATTAAACGGACATTAGTTTTAATTATTATTTAGCTAAATTAATGTAGGCTACAACCAAAACATTTAGCACCAAAAGGCAGGTTTATCGCTTCTATGGTTGAAAACCACTGATAGAAAACGTTAGTCATCATTACGCTTGTTTATTGTTTTGGTTTGAAGATGGTGCTGTCTAGAACGTTGAAAGGTCATCATTTACTGTGTTTAAACGGTAACACTTTCGGCTTTTATGAACTAGACGCCGAAGTGCACCTACTAAGGGCGCCTAGTAAGTGCGCCGTGTAAGTGCGCTTTTTTTGGGGGGGGGGGGGAGGAGGGGGACGATTTAAACACGATTTAGCAAAAAAATGTCTCCTTTCTTCTAATTTGTCTGCTAATTTTGATAACTTTGGAAGCCACTTGTCTAAATGAAAACAATAATTGCTTATCAGTAAATTTATAAGTGTAGGAAGAATCATAATTATTGTAGCTGTTTGGTAACAGAATACTTATTTGAATGTCTTGGGTGAATGACCGGAACATTTAGCCTACTTTGAATAAATTTCAGTGCTCCATGCAGGTGCGTCCCGCCTGAACCCAGCATGGAATAATGGAATAGGAGTTCAGTTGTGTAGGTTTTCGGAACCGGAGGTAGGCTAAAGAATAGGGACAGATGGGGGCATTCGTATTGGACAGTAGAGGTGAAATTCTTTGGACTGGCTGTCGCAAGACAAACTACAGCAACAAATTTTGTTAAGAATGTTTTCATTAACCAAGAATAAAAGTTAGAGTTTCGAAGGCGATCAGCTAATTACTCTAGTTCTAAAAATCTTTGTGCTGGAAGAAAACCGAACCCACCATGACATTTTTTGTTTTGTAAAATCGCGTAAATATACTGTACGCAACAGATGTAATTTTTTTTGTTTGCATATGGATGCCCAAAACAATAACAAAAATCAGACACACGAGTACCAGTATTCTCACTCGAGAGATTTGGCACATTGGAAGAAACAAAAGAACATAAAAAAATACGGGTCTATTTACCCTGGTTGGCAGTGGGCAGCTGTCAGGACGTATTTGTTGTTGATGAGGACACCTCCACATTTCGTTTTTACCACAAGACCAAACCAAGTAGCCTCCTTCACCAACGCCTGGGGAGAAAAAAAAGTTAGCCACTCGTATACACAATTAATAAGAAATCCCTTTATTTACGAAGGGTAGTAAAAATTAATAAAAGTTTTATATGAAACATCGTAATTGAGCTTACTATAGCCAGGAGTGACATAAAAGAGAGCCCATAGGGGTCGACGGAGTGGCCATGATAATGATACCACACGGCTCATCATGGTTGCGACCCCATGCGGCCAAATGTGGGACGACTGATCTTAACTATTTTCTGGGAAACTCTCATTGAAAGTATCTTGAGATATGGTATTGGTATTTATCGGCAAGCAAAACTTACACAACTCGAAAAACTACAATAAGTACAAAATAAAATTGTTAAAATATTATTCAAAGCTTACAATGGGGTTAAGACTAGCAGTATTTAAAAAAGTACAATATTTTAATCCATAACCGCCTGAAAAAACTTTCAGACTCCTTTTTTTAGGTACTTGGGTCGGTTCTCGGATTCGAACCGGCATTCTCTTGGTTTGGAGCCAACGACGCTGACCACTGGTCTGTGATTGCCCGCTTTGTTCGGGGTCCCCGGGGCCCCCTCACAAAGCTCACGCTGGGACTTAGTTTTTCGCTGTTATACGTTGAAGGCGTAACGTCCGTACCTAGGCGGCTACGGGTTAAAAGTTAATCAACTTAAAAGATTCTATAATAGTTTATGAAAACTAAGATGATAATGAGTACAAGGAAGTCATTGAAACAAAATCAAATTTACTGAGGAGAACAACCTATATAAGTATAATGTTCTTAGAACCATTAATGATTATGGTAAGCAATGTAGAAATTATTCAATACCAAATATGGAAAACAACCCAGTGAATTTAGCCTTATCAACTATGTTAACTATGCTAGGCAGCTTGAAGGCAAATTAAAACGTTTGCCTATTGGTAGCCTTTTGTTTTGCTTCACTGAAAACATGTAAAAGAATGGGCTAGACGCTTCAACAAAATTTACAATAATATTTCCACTTGATACCTGTATCCAATTGTTTACTGCATCAAGATGATTTTGCGCATATGGTCACACTTGGCACTTATGATCACTGAGCTTTTTCAAACGTCCTGTAATTGTTGTTGGCAAGAGTCCTTAAAAAATTGTTCTTCCTGATTAGAATTAACTGCGGAATGAGTATCTTATTCTTCAAGATCTTCTACCAGGTCCACAAGAAAAATGCAGTGGTTTATGTGGCGTCCTGTGTTGCTTAGATATTGGCTATGGTTTCCTTGAATTCATTTGATGGTCGACGTGCGACGGCATATGGTAATTTGTCAGGTTTACCAATCTCATCGTGGATGATATCTTTGTTGTCGTTTTTGGATTGCCATTGTTGTAGTGGTGAGGGAAATTGTTAGTTGAAATTTTGTCTGAACGAATACCATAACGTCCACCTGACTAGTTAGATCCCGCTCTCTCTCCAGTGTTGGTGGGCAAAGCAGTGGATCTGTAAAATGGTCCCTTAGTTGATTCGCGTGCAACATGGCTATCTCATGAAACAATGGTATGTATGATGGGAAAAATCCGAACATGCCCAAAATCTACCTGAGCGCCTTAACATGCTTTGGCTCAAGTAAGTTCTTAATAACTTCCACTCTGTCTGGATTTTGAGTTATTTATCTTGGTGTAATTGTGTGCCCCAAACAGTAAACTTTCTTCACACAAAACTATGTCTTTTTTATGCTTGCCATCAAATTAACATCTTGCAACTTCTGTAGCACATCAACAATGTGTTCCTGACGCAAGTCGAAATCTGGTGAAAATACTATGGAATCATCACTGTAAATTATCACTTGACTAAAAAGTGAGTGATTTAAAATGACGTCCATCATTCTTGTGAATAACGCAGGTACCCCGTTGAGCCTAAGTGTCACACGATTTACAACAAATGATCCCCTTCGTGTACGAACAACACATCTTGTTTTTGTCATCCAATGGAACTTCCAGGTATCCCACCTTCAAATCCATTAAAAAAAAATATTTAGCATTACCCAGCATCACCAGCACTTGTTCCACATTATTGGTCGTGTAATTGTCCCGCTGTCAGGGGCCTAAAATCAAAGCACATGCATTTCTTGTCTGTGGGGAATCTCGATTTGGTGCAAGTGCTGGTACAGCACCACATTCACTGAAACCCCTTTGAATAATGCCCTCTCTACACCATTCATTCAGCTGCTTGTTGGTAATGGTTCTTGTAGCATGTTTACACTCTAACTGGTTTAGCAATATGGTTCAGTTTGATTTTGTTTCTGTACACATGCATCTTCTCTAATTTAGATGTCAAGATCGCTGGAAACTTCCTGGGAGTGCTCCTGAGCCTCTTCTTTGTTGTTCTGCTGCAATGAGCCTTCTAAATGTAGCCTTCTATGACCACTCAATTAGCAGCTGCTTGCTTTATCCACTTTGTCCACTTTCTTATTCCTGAATGGTGGAAATCTATCCATAAATGGTGCAAGTTTAGATTTTTTCCCCCATCTGTCACCATTTATTTCTGATGTTACCCATCTTACAGTCTAAATGCAGAAAATCTCTTCCCAGCAAAACTCTACCTTCTAGGTATCTAAAACTAAAAATGGGTGGGTCAAGGATTGATTTTTTCCCCCCATCTAATCTTAGCTAGTCAATGAGAATACTATTCTGGAGTCGCGCTACATGGTGTGTCCCATACTGATTAAGTAATCAGCCACTTCCTTAGACATGATACTTGATGTATTTCCAGTATCGATGAAAGCTGAATAGACCTCTTGCTCTTCCAGCCTGGTTGGTAGAAGTGGCATGACACCTACTCTTGTTTCATTGTCCAGATCATTCCGACATCGTACGTGACAAGTACAAACGATTTTAAGTGTTCCTCTTCCTAATCCAACCTTTTTGCACCAGTCTTCACTCCGAATTTTGGCTGCATCATGCAGATGGTGTATTAAAAAGCCAAATCCTCGAATTTTCAATCAGTAACCCTGCACCGTGCTCTGAAATGTCCAAATTTTCCACAAATAAAACATTCGCTGTCGCCTGTCGTGGTTGATTTTCTTAACTTTCCTCTACTGTAGCCTCTTCAGCTGCATCTTTACTTGGTTTTCCATAAACACGAGACTTATTAGTTGCCTTTGAAGTGTATTTCCTAGTCCCAGTCCGAAAACTCCCACAGATCAAGTCCTTGAAATTAATACTTTGGTGTCAAATGCATTGGTTTTTGTGTTGGATCCTTATTCTGCTGCCTGTAGTCACACTGATGTTCATTGTTTTCGGTGCTCGAGTTGTTGTTTTCAGCTGGTTTGTGCCGTGCTAAAGATAGTTCAATGCTTTCTTCAGTTTCAGGTGGTTGTTGATAGGTATGTTGCCTCATAATCAGTTCACTAATTCTGTTTCCTTCATTAGCAAGTTCCTTAAAGCAGAAAACCTTTTGTCTTGTAAGTGATACAAATATTCAAGGTGAATTTGCTCTAACACTCTTCGAATTTTGATCTGTCCAGGATCCTGGGGCTCTAAACACTCATAGAAGACCTGGATACATTGAATAAAATGCGAGGTGGTCTCATCACAATGCATAAATCTACATTTTAAGTTTCAACTTAGTTGTTGAGTGTAATTTGGAGGTTCGTGTCTTTGCAAAATAATTCCTAAAAATTTTCAAAACCTGAGCGAGACTTGTTTAAACCAAGTTTCAACTTCTACTAATGCAAGCGGCAAAACCGTCTCCAATACGTTTGTGTTTGACAACATGAAAAATGTGTTTATACTTTATTAAAGCATCCAAAAACTCTTGTGTGGTTTGTGAGTCCAACTGGCCTGAAAATTTTGGTGTTAGCCTTTTCGGTAATTTAAATGATGGAGCATGGTATTGTATAATAGACTTAGCTCCTTGCTATTCATGGCAATGTTGCACTCTTGGTTTGAAAAACATAGCGTGTTTAAAATCGCTATCGTCGTGTTGTGGTGGCTGCACATTTAATTTAGCCAGAGGAATGCTGTCGTTGTCAGACGAACTTGACAAATTTCGACACTGTCGTGATGTTTGTTCAGCCACCTGATGACCCACATCAATGTGCTCAACACCTAAAAGGTCAGCAGGAATTGAACCAGCCTGCCTTAAAGCGTTGGAAATATTTGGTTTAGACTCCAGTGTAAGTAAACATTTGCGGAAACCTTTCTGTCTGTCCATTACTGGAAGATCAGTGAAAGCATGCAAAGGTGCTTGTCGTCACTTCTAGTTCGCGCTGGTAAAGAAGGCTCACTACCTTTACTAAAGGCTACAACTACCCTAAACAGAGAACTGTCAAGCTAGTCTGTTCCTTTTCTTATCTTTGCTTCTTGGTCTTCTTCTTCTCTTCCCTGGTTGTCTTCTCTTCAGAAGCAATTGGCGTTGCCGTATCTGTAAAATGGCAGTATTTTCATTTAAAATGGCGGGCTTGATTTAAGGGGCTAAAAATGGAGAATGTCCAACAAATAAACATACAACAATTTTGTTGTGCTGGCAAGAGTCTCCAAAATTAGAGATTTTCTCCACAACCATCTCTCAATCTGTTCCCTGAACAAAATAAATTTGAATGGGGAGACGGATCAAATCCTGCTCCTAAAGTCTGTAATGCAATTTTTGATAATCAAAAGATCACATTGAGTTCTGATCATTCAGTTCGTCTTGTTGGGTATCAAATCAAAGGTTATATCTTTTGTAAGTGAATATCACTGGGGAGCTATGATGAAATCAAACTTCGATGTAAAATTATTACTATCGGGTTGAAGAGAATTTCCCTAAAAATATTCAACATTAAAAAAAATGTCAATGTGGGCTCTAAATCCTGACGAGCACCCAAGTGTAATTTTGATGATAAAAAAAATTAACTTGGGTTTCAAAATCCTGGGTGGGCCCACAAGTGAATGACGTCAGATCAGAAAAAATGACAGACTCAACGCAAATGTTTGGCTAAGGCTCAAAATCTCTCCCTTCGCTTTCTATTGCAGGATAAATGCACAAGATTCGGTAAACAATTCTGTTCGCCACTTCACGGCAACTCCAATGTGAGTCGGCTCGTTTCGTTTGTGGGCTTGGCTGTGTACATCCACCCAGTGCATTGGCTCTCCTTATCACCATCGCAGTGGGCCTTTTAATTTCCTTGAACGCCTCCGCTCATGTGCAGGGTGCATGTTGCATGGTGCAACACGTGTGCCTACCATTTAGTTGGCATCCTTTTGAAGGGCACAACCAGCGGCTCCTGTCCTAAATTGCTTTGTGTAAGGCCAGGTGCCACAACCCCACACCGCTGTTCCTGCCATATGCTGGGACCAAACCTGAACGATGAGCAATATCGTTTCTAATGAAACTCTTTATAAACTTATGATTTTTCGTAACTTATCATAGGTTTTGTAAAATAGCGTTTCTAGGGAACAACATTTTTTTTTTCTTGCAGTTCTTTGTCTACAAATGCCATTTTGCAACAAAATCGAAGGATAAATGATTTTACGTACTAGGTAGATGAAATACACTCTGACACACATGGCTTCCCTGCAAACACACTGTATTGCAACATTCTGTAAAAAAAAAGTGCTGGAACTTGCTGGTAACTTAACAAGGCAACGACCACGCGGTGAGGAAATTAATGTTAGCACATTTGGTTGATTCCACACTCGATTTTAGTAAACGGTAGATACCGTAATTAGGCCTAAATCTTTTAAGGTGCTTGTTTCTTGTTAGTTTCCTTTGGTGTGATATAAGGCATCTAAGGTGTAAGAACTGACCTGTAACCAGTAAACGGCACATGGAAACATCATTGTGATAGATTAGAAGAGAAAAAATTAATATGGTGGCAGAACTTCACTCGTGAAACACCAAGTGACCTTGAAACAATATTTCGAGGCCAGACTCTTACTAACTTTTGAAAGCGACAAAATACACAAATTATTTAATTGGGTTACAAAGTTGTAGGAAGCACATAACGTGACCAAACACGAAAGCAGATCAAAAATGTTACGTAATGTCAGGAGCAAATAAACACCACATGACATGGGAGTATGGCCCACGTTGTAACTCTCACTTATTCAACCGTTCGCACAAGGCCATCCGGGAGAGAAGCAGCAGGTTTCAGCTCCTGGGTCTAAGCCACCTGACTTAACATCGCCAAAAATCTTATTTTACCAAAGCAATGCTAAGAAGCTTTATCTTCCTGGCACAAGCGAGAACTAGACTAGAGTCGTGAGGCGAAAACGCAATTTCTGCTACAGCTTCTGGCCTTGACTCGAGACACAAAACGCTTTCTTTGTTTTAACTTCATTGAAATGCTTGTTCTTGCGAATTAACACAGGCTTGGAGAACACACAGCACAAGGGATGTTTTACATACGTATTTATTGGTTAGAATTTTTAACACAGCGTAATTTTTAACGTACTTTTTTCGCATAAAGTAAAAATGGGACACTAGTTCGACAAATGGCCGCATCGGGTCAGGACTCAGTACGAATGGTCGAACATGGTTTTGAAGACCCATTCTTCAAGCTGCTACTGGTAATATACATTTATAATACCATTAATCATCATTTCACCGTTCGCATGCTAGGAAACATCTGACAAAAACTGCAGCAACGCTCAGAATCAGTATGTACATATAGCGCCATCTGTCATCTGTTATGATAACCATTGCATACAAACCTAAAAGCCACCTGAGAAATAGCTGGTGAGCAGCAGCTTCTGCAATCCAGGTAAAGTTCAGCGATGGAACACATCATTTACCACGTATGTGTCATCCTGATACGGATTACTAGCCAGTTACAATAGCTATAAGTACAGTCAACTACCGGAAGGTTATGATAAAAGGAGGCGAAAAGAAGGCAACGAAACACAAATAATAGCTTTAAAAGAAATGGGTTACCGGAAATCACAACTTTGGAGTTGGTTTTACAGCTTTAATTACAGTTGGCATTGTAATTAATGGTTTTTAATAGATTTCTTTTTAGGAATATTCTATGTTTGACAGACAACAAGACTAGAGAGGACGAGGGCGGCCATGAAACACTGATACAGAGTCACGTTTTAACATTCCACCATTCATATCACTTCCGTCCTATTAACGAAGTCAGCAATACCAGTGCTCTCAAGAAAATTAATCCAGAGTTGGCTTACACTTTAAAATTGCTTCAACAAATATGCAAATGATGCAACACCTATTTTCCTGCATAGTTCTTTCATAGTTCCTGCATAGGTTAGGGACCATCAAGGATAATCTTCGTTCCAACTGATTCCCCAAAATGCCGTAGGTAGAAATCGTTCCAGGGTGTATATCCATTTCGCCGAATTTTAATTAGTACCTTACAACCCTTCCCAATGTCGGTCGTCACTCGCCATTTGGCGAGTGGAAATCAACAGTTGGCGACTTGGAATTTAGCCTTACTCGCCAAATTGGCGACTAGCTACAGAGCATGTCACTAAAAAAGGAGTATCTCTGGAACCGTGTAAGTTAGAGACGAACGGTTTGCGGCGTTATGCTCAGATTTATAAGGGCTATATAACTGGATTTTCTGCATTAATACTGGAGTTTAAGAAAATTGCACAATTTTGTTAATGCATAAATTAGAGAAACCTTTCATCATACAAGACGTATTTGGTATGTGGCGAGTAACAATTGTGAAATGGCGAGTGCTTTGTAAGGTCTACTGGCCAAGTGGCGACTGCTACTGGATTGACATTCGGCAGGGTTGGTACCTTATTTTTTTTCCCAAATTGTTTACGTAAATCACGCTACCGTGCTCGCTGCGGCTAAACATATAACGTCGGAAACCGCAACTAATCACAAATTCCTTCCAAGTAGGGACCCTCTTTATCTTCTCTGTTGCTAAATGTTTGAAGAGTATTTTAATTCAGCGAACGGGATTCGGTGAAACGGGATTTTCTCCTTGGCTGAATTTTAAGCAGGGCTTAATTTTTGGCAAAATGGGATTCAATGAAATGGGAATCCACCCGTTTAAGAAACACATGCGGCCTGGAAACTTGTGTATTCGGCATCTTGATCATAGATTCGCAATGTCACACACGCAAATTCACTAAAGTATCGTATATGAGAAATGGTAAGCTGGTATAAAAAAAAAAACTTTTTGTTCAGTGCACACAAGATTAATCCAGTCCCTAAATACGGACGAAAAAACTTACGAGTGACCAAGAGAGATAGTCGTAAACCTATAAAATCGTTTTTGATTTTTACAGAGCGTGAACCCAAACTGGGTGATTGATTTTATTTAGAGCCATGGTCCGAACCACGCGCTCTGCAACAAAAAACTCAGACGTTAAACTGACCACCAAATGATTGGAAACAACTGACACAAAAGCCACAAAGTCACAAGGGAAGAGCCATCTACATCACTAAGGGCTCTGATCATAGGATAACGGAAGTCGCAAAAATTCACAAACTGGCTTATATGCCTCTAGACAATGAGGTTAACCAATACTAAATTCTAGTATAATGATACCTTTAACGGTCCCATACTAGGCGAAACCGGCCGTGCTTATGAAGAGTACGTTTGCGCACGAGAATTTCAGAAAATTGGACAGGAGGAGGAGACGGAGGCGGCGGCGGAGCGGCTGACAATGTCAAAATGTTACAGTGCTCCAACATGTAACAACAGGGTAACAATAGGCGAGGCGTACAATATCGGATTAAAGCTCACTCGAACAAGATACAACGATGGTTGGGTGCCGGGAAACTAGCGTTGTCGTTGTTTGAGCTAGCTAGCTCGTTGTGGAAAACCAAAATTAAATGGTCTTAATTTTTCTTTAAATCTTCAAGTTTTAAACCGTAGGGTGCGAAGTCTTAAATTTTGAGGCGGCCGACATGACTGAGTGACTTATTTACTTTTTCAATACGGGCTTCGGGAAGCCAGTTGAATTGATTCCGCGATTGTTGCCACGATACTGAAACAATCCAGAATCAACTACTCATCGAGATGATGCATGCTAAATCCAGAAATACGCTAATGTGTTCCCATCAAATAATAATCATGGGACAAATCTTCGGCGGAACCTAACCATAAGTATCCATGTTTAATGTTCCGTTTTTTCGAAAACAAAAATCGGTGGACAGTGGACACATATAAAATGGAAGCGATAAAAGCCAACAAATTAACTGAGCAAAAAATGGCTTCGCCGTTTAGAAAAAAAAACATTAGAGCTCGTATCCCCACACTCAAGGCCCTGAAGGTACACGAATAAAAACGGATTAGAGTTCACTCGAACGCAACGAACTATAATTTGAACGTAAACGTCGCAAAACGTAAACCCACAAACACACACAAAATAGACGCCATAAACAGCAAAACGCTACAAAATTGAAAGATAAAAATGCATACACAAAATGAACACAAATTATAGTTCAAATTATAGTTCGTTGCGTTCGAGTGAACTCTAATCCGTTTTTATTCGTGTACCTTCAGGGCTGTGAGTATGGGGATACGAGTTCTAATGGGTTTTTTTCTAAACGGCGAAGCCGTTTTTTGCTCAGTTATTATATCTTATACTACAAGCCAGTGTTTCAGAGCTAAAACGCAGCAAAGCAGAGAGGAAAAAACTGATTGCGTAAAACAAGTCATTGTTCCATATTGTTGTAAGCCAAAAAGTGACAGGAGAGATGGATTCGGCAATTGATTGAGTTGAGCAAAGTCAATGTGTAAATTGTAAGCCAAGTGGCGAAAAAAGGGTACTGTTAGGAGTGGAGCTTGGAAAGTCCAGTAGATGTCACCAGCAACCAGGCATACGGCAGCGGTTAAGGTAGGGGAAGAGGTAGGGAAAGGAAGGGGACAAGCAGGGGAGGAAAGAGGGAGGGGCAGTATTTAATTCAACTGCCCATCCAAATTCAACTACGTGTCGCAAAGGTAGAGGAGAGGGGAAGAGGAGGGACAGGTAGGAGGATGGGGAATGAGGGGAGTGGGTAGCGGAGAGTGGGACAAAGGATGGAGGAAAGGGGGTTACATGAAGAAAAATTACCGGTCACAGTGGACAGGTAAAATTACCCTTAAAACCAAGCACCGACGAAAGAAAACCTTGGGCAACACTAAACCCCGGGCGAAACCGGCCACGAGTGCTAGTCAATGCCACAGCTAGCCTTTTCCACTAAGGGGCAGTGATGGGCACAAATCGAATCGTGATTTGATTCAATCGCCAAAGTTTTGGAGGCATCGTGATGTTGGCCTTTCTGGGGTACCTGCCTCATGAATTTTGGCCCCCTTGCAACCTGAACCCGTTGCACAATACCTAATTGCGGCACTGCTACCACTAGAAATATAACCAAAATAACCCAAAAGTGTTTCTGATGAGGATGAGCGTGGTCGCACGCCGATCAACCATCAAAAGGATTACAAGACGAACTCCACAGGAAATTAAATTGGGCCACCAATTAATTATAATTACAATATGCGACCAAAATAGGATGAGGATAGCTATTTTTACGCCAGGAAGTAGTTAATAAAAAAGTGTTTGTTATTCATTACCGTATTCAGGCACGGGTTCAGGCACCGTCTGAACCATGAATAAGTTTAATAACAGATTCGTAAGTCCATTGATGACTACATAGGTCTAATGGCAGAGAAAATAAACACGTTTTCCACATTCTTTCTTGCATGGAATTTCACGAAATTTAAACTTGCACTCACCTGCCAAGGCCACTGGCCAAAGAAGGCCTTCTTTCCTCCAACAATTCGTCCCCTTGGAGCCAAAGGTCGAACCCCGCAGTCTGAAAGGACAAAGGTTATATAACCAGGTCAACTGAAGTTCACGCATTCAGTTTTTCTTTTTTGGTGGGTTTTGTGGGTTAGTAGGGTTTATCTAACGACAGGAAAACAAAGACGGCGAGCAAACGAAAACGGCAAAAAAAAATGTGAATTTGAAGAATTCATTTGAAGAGTGGATATCACCATCAGAGCCGATACACGTACTGTTTTTATCATTATTATTATTATTATTTTTATTATTATTATTATTATTATTATTATTATTATTATTATTATTATTATTATATACTCAAACAATAATTGTATATTTGCATGAATTTTAATGTATTTTTTAATGTTATAATGTATATAGTTTTTAATGTTATAATGTATATAATGTTTTTATTGTTATTTTTAAAATGTTATATTATGAAACTGACATGTTTTTAACACTGCTGTTTTTTTTTTTTGCATTTATTAATGAATTATAACTTGTAAATTGTGCACATACAAATACTACCGTATTTCGTGCAGAGTGTGACAATAAATTATTATTATTATTATTATTATTATTATTAATAACTTGTTATCTCCCAATAAAAACCTCACACATGCATGAATCAAAGAGAGACATAATTATATGCGAGGATAATTGTGAAACTGAAAACTTAAAATGTGCCTGCAGCAAAATTAATAAAATATATAATATTAAATATTTGGGACTAGAAGTAGATTCTAGCTGGAAATTTTATACTCACATGGAAAAATTAAACCAAAACATAAGAAGAATAATACCAATCCTTTATAAAATTAAAGATACATTAAATGATAATAATAAGAAAATGGTTTTTGAAGCATTAATCATGTCTAACATTAAATATGGAATTTCACTTTATGGATCAACCACAAAATCTATGTTAATTCAACTTCAAAAAGTGACTAATAAAGCTATAAAAGTATTATTTAAATCTGACAAAATAAAAAGTAGTAAAGAAATCTACAAATTTGTAAATATTATGAATATTGAGCAAACACATAGGTACGAGATTATAAAAAAAAATTATTTCAAAGCAGAAAATAAAAAGGAAAATAATAGATCTGTGAGAGGTGACAATAATTGGCTCATTGAACCCCAGTGGAGAAATTCTTATGGCAAAAGGGGGATGACGTATATGGTACCGCATTACATGAATAAAATACCAGCAAAACTAAGAAATTTGAAAAACTTCAGACAAATGGAAAAAGAAATTAAAAACTGGATCAAAACAACATAAAATACAAACTTTGGTGCTACATAACATTTAATATATTTTTAATAAAATATCATTAATAGAGTATTACTAATTGTATTTATAATTGTATATTGTGTAGCTATGATTAATTAATGTATTTAGGTTTAGTTAACTGTATATTGTATATATTTATGTAAATTCAAACTGTATATAAATGCTTGCACAAACAAGTCGGAAGACTTCGTGCCGCTTGTACTTAACACACACGTTGTACAATTGAATAAAGCTATTATTATTATTATTATTATTATTATTATTATTATTATTATTAAATAAAATTTAAATAAAATTTAATTTAATCTTTTAAATAAAAGATTTAAAAAAAATCCTGAACAGGAACTAAAACAAGGTCAGCATAAAACGTACAAAACAGAATGGATGAACCATGAACTATTAAAAAAAATAAATAAAAAAAATAAAATGTGGTCTAAATTATCTAAACAATGTAACCCTCCTACTGAGCAAATTGAACTTTATAAAAGCTTGAAAAATAAACTTAACCTCGAAATAAAAGCTGCAAAACAAAATTATTACCAACAATATTTCAAAAAAAATAAAAATAACAGCGCGAAAATTTGGGAAAAAATAAACGAAATTGGTGGTAGAACTAACAAAAAAAGTAAAAAAAATAGAATTGATGAAACAATTCGTTCGTCTTTCCCACTTGTCGGCAACTCTGTTATTGCTAATCAGTTTGCTTGCTTCTTTAAACAGGAAGTTCCAGAACTTAAAAAGCAGAAAAAAATACAAATGGCCAGGAGAAACTTAAATTCTTATGGAAGCATAAATAAAAAAGTGATTGCACATAACGCCCCTGTTATGAATAAGATAAACAACACAATTCAGATTATTAAACCAAACCATTTTGAGATCATATCGATTATTAATAATTTAAAAATAAAGAGTTCCTGCGGTTATGATGGTTTTTTCCTAGACCATTTTATTCAATCAAAGGAAAAAACAGCGCAATTTTTGGTTGCACTCATCTCTGTCATTATTGACTCAGAAATTTGGCCTTCTAAACTTAAAAGGCAGATAACTAGACCAATTTTTAAAAAGGGAAAAAAAATGATTTTTGTAACTATAGACCAATTGCACTACTTCCTGTACTCGATAAAATCATTGAAAAATTTTTTGCAAACAAAATTTTAGGCTTTCTCTCAAAATACAAACTTATAAACAGGTGTCAATTTGGCTTCCAACCCAAAATGGGCACTTTGGATGCCTTAAGCAACATTAATAATAAAATTAACACTGCCCTTCATGATAGCAAACATGTAGGTACAATTGCAATCGATCTGAAAAAAGCATTCGATACCCTAGATATCGAAATTCTTGGGAAAAAATTATTTAACATTGGCATTAGAGGTAAACTGTTGGGAATTTTACTAAGTTTCCTGTTGGAAAGAGAAAGTAGCGTGAAAGTTGGTGAGGATCTAAGTGATTGGTACAGAATGCAATATGGAGTCCCGCAAGGCTCTGTATTAGGCCCAATTTTGTTCATTATATATATAAATGATATTACTGAGATTACTCTCCATTCGAGCATTTGTTTATATGCAGACGATATTTTCCTCCTTTCTATTCACAAAAAGCAGGACATTATGATAAAAAATTTACAATGTGATTTCGATAAAATAAGTAACTACCTGCGCGATAATGAACTTTTTATTAGTCAAGAAAAGACAATGTTCATGCATATAACCACTTCCCACACTGCCAGGCTTAACTGTAAAATATATTTACATTCTGAATCATGTTCCTTAACAGCTCCATGCAACTGTAAATCTCTGAAACAAGTATCTAATCTTAAATATCTCGGAGTTACTCTTGATGACGACTGGAAGTTCGACCAACATATTGATGAAATTATACGAAAAATCAGAGCAACTATTCCTTCACTTTACATGGTAAGATATTTCCTGGATAAAAACTGCAAAATTTGTCTTTTTGATGCTTGGGTCATGTCAAATGTTAGGTATGCTTGCACAATCTTTGGTTCCACTTCCACATGTCATTTGACCCGCCTACAAAGGATCTTAAATAAAGCAGCCAAAGCACTCTTTAACTTACAGGAAAAAACCACACAGGAGGTAACACGCGAAAATAGGCTACTAACTTTTAGGAACCTTTATAGGCTTACAATTGTTTACAACAATTTCTTTGACAAAACATATCAAATAAGAATCGACAGACCACTAAGAAATAACAATGCATGGTTAAAAACACCAACTTGGTGGAATTCCTATGGCAAGAGATGCAATGCGCATATTGTTCCCTCGATTTTAAATGAAATTCCAAAAAATATAAGGGACAAATTATCACATAACAACATCAAAAAGATAATTAAAGAATGGATTCTTACTGAATAAAGAATTCTTATTAACAAGGCTCATATTTCAAAAGTCTTTACACCATGTAATAAAAAATATACATAAAAAAAAAAAGTTAAGAAATCTTGATTCTCTAAATGGGGAATCCAAGTGCGGATTGACGGTAAATCCTGACTTGTATAAATTTTCACAACATTAGAAAATTAAAAACTAAAACTAAAAACCTTTAAAGTAAATGCATTATAACAATTTAACAAACAAATAAATAAATAAATAAATAAATGAATATATGGATAACCTGCAGAATGTTACACTAGCCTACTACAAATTGATGCAAGTTAATATTACTCTGTATTGTGATGATTATTATTTTTTTTTCTGTTTTTGTATTGTTTGTATTTATGTGCTGCCTCTCATACAAGCTCTCGAGCTTCGAGAATTTTTGTGCAATAAAGTATTATTATTATTATTATTATGGTATAAGCGTTTCGAGCTATTATATTGCTAACATAATGAATAACATTGGTGAAAATATTAATAAATGTACTTCTTATAATGAATTAAATAAAACTCTGAAAAATCCGAAAAATATCATTTCCACTGTTCATGAATAGGTTTATAAAAGATAATGTTAAGCTACCAGTTATCAAAGTTGCTTATTTTGTTACTGTAAGTACTATGTCAATGTTATGTTAATGGAATTATTATAAAATGTAATGTTAATTTTAATTGTAGTTGTTGTATTGCTTTTGACCATGAATTACCCATACAAAGCCTTACTTATGGCTTTCGGGTAATTCATTTTTATTTGTAATTAATGTTTTTGATTGACGGAATAAAATTATTATTATATATTATTATTATTATTATTATACGCTCGCATTATGAAAACTGTGCTAACTATAATACCTGCAAAAACTGCCCGCATATCAAACAAGTTGCAGCTATGCGATATCTAGGAATTATAATTGATGAAAACTGGAAATATTACTCTCACATTGAAATTTTAAAGAAAAATATACGTAAAATCATTCCCACGCTTTTCCTTGTAAATAAAACCTTTGGAATTGAAATTAAAAAAATTCTATATGAATCATGGATACTTTCACAAGTGCGCTATTCCTGCACCCTATACGGAGCGACAACTGAAAATTACATTGAAAGGCTTCAAAAAACCCTAAACAGAGCAACTAAAGCTCTTTTTGGATATACACGTAAACTATCGACAAAGGATATCTTAAAAAAAATAAACTTCTAGATTTTAATAAATTGTTTAAATTAACATTAATTGTAAACTGTTTTTTTTTGATAATACATACCAAAAAAGAACAGATAAAGAGGGTAGAAACCTTTCAGCATGGCTAAAAATACCATCATGGAGAAATTCATATGGCAGAAGGTGCTATGAATTCCTTGTGCCAACAATTCTTAATGAGATACCTTTTGAAATTAGAATAAATTTAAACAGAGCAAATATACGAAAAAAAAATTAAGGAATGGCTATTGAGTTAGACATTGGTAACATATACTAACAGGATTAAGTAACTTTATCTATAATAAATGGGCTTGTGTACAAAATATAATGTTCAAATTGTGATTTGAGTAACTGGATGTATTATATATAACTTTTCTGATTTTAATTCGGTGCACATACAAGCTATATTGGCTTCGTGCACGCATTTGTTGTATTGTTTGATGAATGTGTAATTACTATTACTGAATAAATTATTATTATTATTATTATTATTACGAAACGAAACCAGTAGCTTATATTTTGTTGTGGATTCTATGTTTTAATGTCAGGTCAGCGTACAACAGTTGCACATTTGATAAAAGTCATTTTTTAGATTCCTTTCGAGGCGATCATGTGAATGGAGATTGGAGCGGAGAGCTAATGTCGTCATCGGCTCCAGGAAATGTTTGGTGAAAGTGCTGATGCGTGACTGGAATTTTTTTAGACAATGTCATAAAAAAAGTTTCATGCGTCAAGAAAAAAACCCATGCGTCAAGAAAAAAAACCCATGCGTGCACTCCCGAGAACCACTTAATTATTTTTTAGCGGCCTTAATCGGAGGTTTGTTTAATTCAATTCGTCTGCAGCTTCCCACGTTCAGTTCGACGTTCATTTGGAAGAAACCGGAAGTCTCCAAACGAAGTGATAAAATCCGGCAGTAGAAGCAGGAAACCTCCGATCACTGCAGGGCCTATCCAGCTGATACTATAGGCATAGTAGCTGAAGGAGTTATTGATCTCTCATCAGTAAGTCTGGCAGTACTTTTCCAGGTCCTCTTTTAGTTATGTTATCAGGTTAACATATTTTTGTCACATGTTTTTATTTGCAAATAAATTGATGGAAAAAAAACGAAGCGGCAGATAAAAAGATAACTAAACAAACGACGGAAGATTAACTAAATTGCCAGATTTGAACAAACCATTACATTTTGTTTATCATTAGAGCGAATTTTATGGTTCTTTTGCAATTTGGATTGCTGCATTTTGCAGACTCACTTGGGGTCCTGGAGGCTGAATGGTGGCACAGCTCAGCATAGTTGACTGAGGTCAATGATGGACAGGGTAGTATGAGTGGCCACCACCTTCCTTCAGCAGCTGTGGGGTTATTCTCGTCATTATCTCGACGTCCTGCGATTCTCGGAGGTTCCTCAGTTTGAATTCCAGGGTTTTTCTGTCTCTTTTACTAGACTTCATTCTCCGCGGAGCAAGTAGGCCTGAAGGCTGCCTCGGCTATCTCATATGCGAGAGGTTCCGGGTTCGAGTTTGAGCTCAGCCATCCCTGGCATACTCAGCTTGAGAAGGGCCGTATGGTGCGTCGTGCACATGTCGATTGTTTGTTCGACGTTATTTTCAAGTAGTTAACCGTTTGCGTTGTGGCATTACAAAATTTAGGAATTCTGTATTTAATTTGGGCTAAACACGGTAAATGGGTTGACCTTATTCACTTATAACTCTTGTTATTATTGCTGAACATTGTCTCTAAGTCGTGTATTGTTTCGTAAATGTATCTCGTTTTTGTTTGCTTATACACCTTTGTTTATTTGCGCTTCTCAGAAAAACGTTAATCTGAACCATGTAAATCCGCCATTTTGTTTTTTAAGAGTTCTATTCCGTGAACTGGAACTGTCTGTGGCTAATGTTTAGTGAATCGATGCAGAAGTTTAATTTTCGGTGCCTTTAATGTGTTAAGTGAGTTACTATTGTCCAATGGTTTTGATGTTGGCAGTTGAAAGCATAAATAAACAAGTTTGGACTGATTAAATTTTCGATTGCTTCCCAAGGGTTCACCACACAATTCGGGTGAAAATCTTTTGATCTACACGGCCTCAAGGTGAGCCAGGATGGTAAGAATCTTCTCCCGTCATCGATTGTGGCATGTAAAAAACCTAGGGATTTCCGATTGGAATTACCTAGCAAAATTGTCCCTCTTGCCTTCTGGTGCTGTGGCTTTGGCTGGGAGAGTTCCAAACCTCCAAAGACCTTTTTCTCCGTCTAGCACACCTAGCAAGGTTCAAAACTAAATTGGTTCAAGTTCAAAATTTCGATTAATGCCTATTTTTTTTGCGTGCTGCCACTAAAGTTTCAGTTCCTGGGTTCATCATTTCATCAGCCTTTTTTGTTTTTTTTTTTCATAATAAACTTTCTTTCTCATCCCTGAAGGGCTGGTTTTCTTCCGGAGAAATTACCTTCCGGTGGAAGAAAATGCAAAAAAAAAAACGGAAAAAATGGGAAGTATATGGAAAAAAAACTGTCTAACACTAAACGAAAGGGGACTGAATAAAATGAACTAAACATAAACAGTTGTGGCTGAATTAAAATAATTATTTAAAATATTTTAATGAATAATTTACAGAATGTGAATGATAACTCTTACACAGAACAGACAATAGGAGGGCCGCCCCTAGGATTTTCAAAAGGAGAAGGGCCCTGTGATGCCTCGTGTTCATGTCGATTGTGGCATGTCAATGATCCTTGGTTTTCTGCTTGGATTTATCCAGCTAAATTGTCCCTTCGGCCGTGTAGTACCCTCTGGGCGATGCCATGCCATGCCTTGACATGCCACAATCGACATGAGCACGAGGCACCACACGGCCCTTCTCCTCCCTCTGGGCACTTTGGCTGAAATACGAGTAAAGTTAAAGTAAACTCGTACACTAACTTAGTAGCTTGAAGGACGAATCAGGAACAAGCAGTTTAGTTAGGCTATTTGCTTCAAGCGGAAAAAGGCATGGAAGAAACTTGAGTAGCAGCTTGCGTCTTGCATCGTATTTTTTAAAGGCACATAACTCCCTCCGGTATATTTTAACAGTTTCACTCGATACATTACCGGAAATAGTTTTATATAAACTGATTTACCTTTCATTTGCTGGTCTAAGGGTACGATGCAGATGTCAGTAGTGGCGCGTGAATGTTATTAGGCTTGTTTTAAACGGCTCGGTCCGAGCGGTATATAACTCCCGCCACAACGCTGGCAAGCCGCGGCCCTGGAGGAAGGATAATTAATCCTTCGCTCAAGAGTGCGACTTGGTCGTACGATGTGTCACGTTGCAGCGGCCCCGAAATGAGTATGACTAGTGTCTAGAGCAATGCGCGCTGCGGTCGTTTGAACTATATTTTAGCGTAGGTGACGCAGAGTAAAACGGCCAGAACGGAGGGATTTATGTGCCTTTAATATTTTTTCTTACTTGGTTTTGAACGACTCATCAAGTAGGGCACAAATACACTTTTTTATTGCCCAGTTAGCTGGTTTACGTTTTATGTTTTAACTCAACCATACGTCAGACATACGTCAGACAATTTTACAGTTTGCCCTGCTCTATTCTCTGGGTGATAAGCCTCATGTGAAGGAATGCACATATTTAAATGAACGACAGGAGTGAAAGAATTTAATGAAAATGATACTATTTTTGCAACGTCGTGTTAAATTAGAAATTTATATCTCCCTTCCGCAAGCACGCACCGCACATTTGATACTGCGAAATACATAGATACTTCATTTTGGGGCCGTTAACAGCTGCGTAAATTGCATAGTGAAATAAACTTAACACCGACTAGGCCGATAAAAGTTAATTAAGTGGTTTTCAGGGGCGCATGCATGGGTTTTTCTTAGCGCATGAAACGTTTTTTTATGACATTGTCTCTTTGCTCCATTCATATGATCGCCTCGAAATGAATCTAAGAGTCGTTCAGAGGCATATCACAACTAAAAACTTGGAGCTAAAGAATGACTTTAATCAAATGTGCAACTTTTGCACGCTGATCCGGGCATTAACACATAGATATTGCACTCCCCAACAAAATGTCGGCTACCCATTTCGTTTTTTTTGGTAAAAAAAAAAAAGCATCGCCCGCATCTGAAAAATCACGAATAACATGCAAAAAAAAAAAACACAACTCCCGTTCCTGTCAGTTTTTTTTTTTTTTACTACTGCTCCTGAGAACCACTTAATTAAATTTTACCGACCTTAGTTAGAATGTGCTATACCCACGCATCTGAAAGTACTCACTCAGCTGATAGTAATAATTAAGAGCCAAGTCCAGACGCTGATCTCAGCATGGTCTCAGCCACGTTCAGGTGAAGGAAATGATGAGTTAAGTGTTTTGGTAAGTTGCCAAAGATAACCTTTTACGAAGAGCACACCGTGAATTTGCGCTTTAATGCAATTTGAAATGATGGGGCTTTAACGGTTAAAGAGAAGGTAAACAAAATGGCCGTTTTGCAGAAATGCTTGTTGATAAGGGTTTAACTGATTGTGCAGCCAACTGGTTGTAAGCCAGGGACACAGCTAGTGGAGCCCCCCTCCCCCCCCTTGCCACCAGACAAGGCCGACGGGGGTATAATAATTTGACTCATGAAATTGTTTAGTTCATTTTTCGAATATTTTTAAAGATTTTTTTACTTTTCCAAACAAATATGTAAAGTTGTAAACTACATGCACATGCAACACAATAATAATCTTGATCAACGCTGTAAATTTTTTTTTCTCTTCAGCTGGTGGATGTGGGCAGAGTCGAACTGGTTAGCAAAGGGCGCCTGTACCATTTAGAAAAATGACCGGGGGAGGGGCACCATGCGTTTTATCAGGAATTCAAGTTTGACACGCCTGGAGAGCGTTTTAAGCATGTCCAGGGTAGAGTCCCAGGGGCTTTTCCTTATTTTTATATTCTACTGGATTCGTAGTGCATTCTTCAACACACATATTATTTATTCAAGGTATGACTTTTTTATGAATGAGTTACTATAGGACGGCGTGGGTCTTTTTCTTGGGGGGAGTGGACGGTGATTTTAACAAAGGTGTTGAAAATGCAAGTAAAAGGGGAGGGAGAAAGAGAGAGAAGGGGGGTGGATTCGTGCTTGAGACGTAAGCTCACCAGTAGAAAAGCATCCATTTTTCTTCCGGGGAGGGGTAAAAAAGAAGTCTACCTCTGGTCGCCAAAAGTGTAGCAACCAAAGGGTGCCTGGGCCATGGCACAGTGGCACTATGGCCAGTATACGAGCCTGGATGTGGGGCAGGGGGTCGGCTGAGACGTAAAAGCATGGTAAAAGGTAGCACTTAGGGATTTGCGAAAATACGGCATAGGCCTAAACATATTTTCGGGGTGGGAGGCGGGGCGTAAAAATGATGACTTGCCCATCCAGAAAAAAATGGAGCGGAGTGTGTAAATGTTGGTTTGGTGATATAATTCTGGAGTCTGGAAAATGTATTCTCACCCGTAATTGTTTGAGGTTGTTTTATAACGGTAAGTTTGATGTAACAAAATTGTAATGTTACAATTGTTTGTAAGCTTTTTAAACTCAAACGTATGTAGGCTAAAAGAAATAAAATTGTTGCTACAAGATTTTTAAAGCCCAAACCATCATCGCATGCACATGACGAACCTGCGTGGCTAGCACTGATCACATATTCGATCCACAATTTATCACACACTAAAAAAATGGCAGTCGGTATTTTACTAACTATAGTAGCTACTGTTAAAATTTACTCCCACAGTTTACAATTAAATACTTTACTTTTAATTTTCGAAATGCTATTTATCAACTGTATGGTTAAAATTACCTGCCTGCCTTCAATAACAAGTCATCCACCAAAACAACGAAACTTAAAATACCTCCCTAACCCGCCATTTAAGACATTACAAAAGTAGAGAGCAGCATCTGCTATATGGTCAGGAAGTAAACGTGCAGTAATTTTGCCAGCGTGATACAAACATCCATTTTGATAAAAGATGACAAGGCAATACAAGAAACTGTACCAATCAATCCCAACCCAAACCTAATGAATTTCGAGTGATGTGAACGACAGTAATATATTTTTAAAACTGTAAACTTAATAAAGGAGTCAACACGTTCAAAAAATAGGAATAACCTATTTTGTAGTATAACCTGAGTAGACTGTACCAGATTTTTGGACACTGTCCAGTGTGTTCCTGTTTAATGGACCCTTGTATTCTCTTTCGTATGCAAATTACTGTAATCTATATAAAGCAAACCTCCAACTTTCACCGCGTTATTTAGTTCTTTATGAATAGTGTAAGCTAACGTATGTGATGGCTATGTACGTTTTATTAGGACACTTTTACAACCTACAGCTGACACCAATTGACCCTATTTTTTTTTAAAGATTGTTTCCCCTTAAAAATCTCCAGATGTTGCATTCCATTTAGGCTACCATCTATGATGCACCTTTAAGAGACATACCCACCAAATGAAATAATTCTCAGGTTTTCTGACTTCTCCACGTAAAAGCACAGTCAAAAGGCTTTATTCGTCTACCGTTCGTAAATTGTTTACTATAGCCTAAATTCATTTTAAAATGTGGAGCCTAGATGATACTCTGTTGTAGTACTAAACAGGGTGGTCTAAAAGTCTGGTCACACACAAATAACTGCCGACATAATGATCCTACGTTAATTCTGAAGTCAGATATGAGGAAGCCAATGAAGATATTTTTAATGATCTTGAAAAGAGCATTCAAGGTCATCAGTATTATATTTTCCAAATGGCGCAAGATACAGCACAAAAGTGAATTACAAAGTTGTACGCGAACGTCTAACATAACGAACTGTGAAAACAGATTGAAAATCGGAGCATAAAATTGCAACAGTTATGTGGACAGCAAAATAGCAACAAAGTCTTCCCTGAACGTTTTAACTGCCATGCAATGAATCTTGGCATGCGTGGCAGTTACAACGTTAAGGGAAGACTTTGTTGCTATTTTGTTTTCCTCACAACTATTGCAATTATGCTCCGATTTTAAATCTGTTTTCACAGTTTGTCATGTTTAACACTCACGTACAACTTTGTTATTCACTTTTGTGCTGTATCTTGCGCCATTTGGAAAATAGAATGCTGATGACCTTGAATCCTCTATTCAAGGTCATTGAAAATATCTTCATTGGCTTTACCATATCTGACTTACATTACAAATATGTCTTCCAAATTAACGTAGGACCGGCAGTTATTTGCGTGTGACCAGACTTTTAGACCACCCTGTATAGATAATTTTAGGAGTACGTTGAGTAGTCTATATCCACATGAAATTAGAATTTTCCGTGATTTGTCGTTGGAGGTATGTTCGATGGTTCGATAGAGCCCTCGCTGGTTCACATGAAGCCAAATCCGGTTAGGAATTCAAGGATTTCATTACCTACGCTATACTGCGAGAAGTTACAATTTCGCATGATTTGTCGTTGGAGATATGGTCGATAATTTGATCAAGTTCTCGCTGGGTCATGTGAAGTCACAGCCGGTCAGGAATCCATGGGATTACATTACTTAGGCTATATTAAGGGGAAAGTTAGAATTCCGAACGATTTGTCATTGGAGGGAAGTTATGTTCGATGATTCAATCGAGCCATCTCTGGGTCATGTGAAGCAAAAGTCGGTTAGGAATTTATAGGAATACATTACTTGGGCTATATCCATGGGAAGTTAACATTTTGCGCGATTTTTTGTTGGATGTATGTTTCATGAACCGTCACTGAGTCACGTGAAGCCAAAGCCGATTAGGACATTCGTAGGATTACATTACCAAGGCTGTATCTATGGGAAATTAGAATTTCACACAATTTTCTGTTGGAGGTACGTTAATTTGATTTAGCTCTTGCTGGGTGACGTGAAGCCAAAGCCGATTAGGATGTTCACAGAATTACATTACATGGGCTGTATCCACAGGAAATTAGTATTTCGCACAATTTGTCGTTGGAGGTACGTTCAATGATTCGATTGAGCCCTCGCTGGGTCACGTGAAGCCAAAGTCGATTAGAATATTTATAGGATA
>JAHWFP010263915.1:0-37944 GCA_023313725.1 Lithobius niger | reverse complement strand
TCGCTGGGTCACGTGAAGCCAAAGTCGATTAGAATATTTATAGGATACATTAGGCTGTATCCACAGGAAATTACAATCTCACACAATTTGTCGTTGGAGGTACATTCAGTGATTCGACTGAGCCCATCACGCTGCGTCACGTGAAGCCAAAGCCGATTAGGATATTCGCAGGATTACGTTATCTAGGCTGGTCCACAGGAAAGTAGAATTTCGCACAATTTGTCGTTGGAGGTACATTCAATGATTCGATTGAGACCTCACTGACTCACATGAAGCCAAAGCCGGTTGGGTATTCTCACGATCACAATGCCTAGCCTACATCCATGGGAAAGGACAATTTCGTGTGATTTGTCATTGGAGCTGCGTTCGATGATTCAATGGATCATGCACCCGCTAGGGTATTAATAAGATTACATTACCTATACCTAGGCTATATCCAAGTGAAGTGTGAATTTTGCGCAATTTGTCGTTGGAGGTACGGATGATTTGATCGAATCGTCGCTGGGTCATGTGAAGTACCAAAGCCGGTTAGGGTATTCACAGGATTACGTTACGCAGGCTATATCCTAACAAAATTAAAATTTAGTGCAATTTTTCTTTGCATTAAGTGAAGATGAATGATTCCAATAACCTGGTTAGGTGTTACTTGAATTTGCATTGAGCAAAAAATAGGAAACGCGGTAAGGCAAGTCATGCTGATTGTCTGCATAATGTTACATGAAATTCCACTGAAAGATTAGTTAAGCTATTATAATGCGCAAAGGATGAGCAATTTATTATTTTAATTGCATGTTATCAAAAAGCATGCTAGGCTACTAATGTGTTTACGTTTAAAGCTCCATGCCTCAAAGTCATAACATTTCTATTCTCAACACAAACCAAACTGTATCAACAGAAATAATGAACTGATTTATTATTCTTTGATTATTCAGAAATCTGACCACATACCATTTTTTTTACTATTATTTAAATTATTACTAATTAATTTAAAAAAATTAAAAGTAGCAATATTTTTTAATTGGAAAGAATCAGTGTCAACATACTAACGTGTAGGCCTAATTAACATTATGAGAATGACATTTGTTAATAACGGTGTTCCAATGAACGATCACCACAAGACGATTTGCAGGAACAAGATTATTTAATGTTTTAGATTAATTCGAGCTTTTCTTTGCAGGAAGATTGATTTATCAATTGATTAACCAGTTCATTGTTGTTGCATGTGATTGTTAGTTTTACACTTTGGAAAGTAAAAGTCTGTGTGCCACAATACCACAAAATCACAATAATGACGATCATCATGAAGATATCGAACACTAGGGCAGTTAATCACCAATGCTACTTTACAGTCAAATATGTTTAAAATACCTTCAAGTAACCCTTCCTCATGTGAAGATGCATAACGGATTTGTAAGTTCACTGCACATCTCCTGTGAAGCATATTTATTACAGTGCAATGTGTTATTTATGTTATAATCTTTTCACCATCTTGTGATCCTACTTACTCCATACTCCATACTTGTCGGTTATGGCCCTCACTAGTTGGCATCACTCAAAACCAGAAGAAAATGTAACAATCAACATCACATCAAAAATAACCAAAAGTAACCAAACCTAAACTTATCGCACATATCTCATGTAGCTTCTCATTCTTTAATAAGCAATACTTATGCACACCTATGCACACTTATGCAAGCAATACTAGTTTAGTGTGTCTCTAATTAGTTTAACCCCAATTTCATTTTTGAACATGGCCAATTCTTGGCTTGGCTTGGCTTGGCTTGGCTTGGCTTGGCTTGGCTTGGCCATCAGACTGCACATCAGAATGTTGTAAGTGGCTGATAAGTAAGTAACTATTACCCCTTTCCCATTAGCTAAAAAAGTTTCCTTTACATTTAAGGACTAGTCACACACACCTTAGCAGCAAGTTACACGTAAACTACTTCAGTGGAAAAAATTACAGACTTTGTTGTTATTAACATACTGGTGAAACTTTTTTGGGAGTTTCCATAATCTTCCTGAACTGATCCATAAAAAATGCACTAGTTCCAGGAAAAAGTAAGTAAAGAATGCGTCGTTGGAGTAAAAAATGAATTACGTTTTGTTTGATTCATTGGCATAAAAAATGTTATATGTTGTAAGATGAAGAAACATATAAAGATCCGTTAGTAATAGAACTTTTTTCTACAGAATAAAACTGGCAGTAGGAATGGCTATATATCAAGCTTTTTAATGTGAATGCATGCTAGTTTTTCCTTTATATTAACTGCTTCAAAAATGTTTTATTTGTATAAATTGTTTGTTATAACACCCTGAAGCGTAACGAAAATAAGGTTAAGTTATGAGATGAAATTAAGGTTTTGACAAAGATAATTTTATACAAATAATCTGAGCTTACCTTTTTTGTAGTTCCACGTTTTTTTAGTGGTAGTTGGTGGCCGGGTTGTAGTTGATCTTCTGGTAGGTCGGCGAGTGAATGGCCATCTCGTAGTAGGAACAGGCTGTGTTGTAGAAGGCATTGGTGCATTGGCGAGCATTGTGGTCACCTTCAGTGTTGGTGTAGATTGGGTAGTTTGGTGAATAATGGATGGGGATGAAGAAGTGGTGATTTTAGGAAATGGTGTGCTCCATGGCAAAGGAATGCGCACAGTGGTGGTAGGGATAACAAACTCTGTGGTATGGGAAATTGTTGAAGATTCTGTAATGGGTTCGGGCACTTTAACTATAGGGGGCACTGTTGTTCTGCGATTGTCGTCGTATGCTACCTCATGACTGACATCATCTACATCAACACTACTAGAAGTTGAATTTACCACTTGTATTCCAATGATTGGTAATGGTTTTGGAGGGACGCCGTTATTCATACTAGCATTGTCAGAAGCACCAATTGCTACGACTCCAGACATGAAGGTAGGATTAGTAGTGATATCCATTGGGCGTGGTGTAGGAGGATACAGAACTGTTGGATTCTTCTGGATCAGAGAAGACACGCTCGGAGTTGTTGATGGAAGAACTGTATCCTCACGTGTGTTCGTGTTAGCAGAATTTCCCGCATTCCATGCAAACTGGGGTGATGGTGGTGTTGCTGCAGAATCAATAAGCCATGGAAAGGGAGAGGATTCGTTTGCAAAATCTGCGATGATTTGCTGGATAGCACCTAAAGGGAAGTCATCGGCTTCCCCTGGCGGATTGGTGTGAAATTCACCAAAACTGGGTATGTGAATGGGAAAGGAGGGCATATTCATGTGGGGTGGCAGTGGAAAACTAGGCACATTTGTGACACTTTCTGCGTCTATAGTATTACTATGTAGTTCAACACTTACTGCTTCTGTTATGGGTTCAGTCACAGGAGGCACAGTGGAAGGCTGATGCCCCCAAAAAGCACCTGGGTTCTGAGGCTCACTTAAAGATTCAACTAAAGTCGTTAACACAGAAGAATGAAGACCTAAGACAGGAGACGTCCGTTTGGTAGTTATGTCATATTCAATTTCAGATGAAATCGAAAGGTGGTCTGAAGTTCTATCTAGCGCACTAAAAGTAGTAGTTTGCAAAGGTGAACTAGTGGTTTCGTCCCACCAATTACTAATTGATTCGGTAGTTCTTTCTGAACTAACCGGAAACACAGTACTTGTCTTTGGTAAAGGTGCCTCAGTTTCGACATAACCTTTTGTTGTTGTGGTTCCAAAGGTTGACATTGGTCGATTTGCAATTTCTGCCGTTGTCTGCAGAGCGTAGATGCGCTGAGGTAGCTTGGAGGAAGAGGGCTGATGACTAGAGGATGGTTTTGTGTGACCTGAAACCATCAGGTTGGACGAAGGAGAGGTGTCGAGCTTTCCATCTGGAATTTTGCAGCATGTCCCGAAGAGGATGCCATTCAAACATGGAGACATGCCAGTACCTCCGTGGTTGCGGCATTGCCACTGGAACATGCATGTGCCTTGTTCTGAGCCAACATTGCAAGATTTTCCTCGTCCTACGATTCGTCGACCTGCGGGGAAAAAATTAATATTATTTGTTTGTTCTACACTTTTTTACAAAAATTAGTTGCTTAATAGAAATTGTTCCTCATCACCAGTATTCTCCAAAGTTTACGAATAACAAAACATGTGATATTACGATTTACTAACAAATTTGTTAAAAAGCTACGAAATATGATGTTCAGCAACAATGTAGCCATGATCACTATTTTGTAGTTCAAACAAATGCTGATTTTCGTTCACTTTGCTCACTCAATCATCATAAACTGTGACTCAAATCCTCCCCCCCCCCTCACCACTGCTAATGATCCCCTCTTTCTAATGATCACTTCTATTATATTCTCCCAGTCATATTCATGTTCATACTGGCGGAAATATATAAGGTTCAAGGCGTTCTCGAAATTGCCCCTCGAGAAGCATGCAGTCTTGAAAAGCTTTCCCGCCTAACAAACGCGCGGTGCCATTACTACACCTGTCAGTGTCGATGCCTGACCTCTTGTAATTATGTAGACAGTAAGTTTATTTTCATGAAGCGAGTGAGAAATCATCACAAGGAGTGCACGATTTTTAGCAAGCAACGAACAACTATTCAATCAAGTGATGTAACCAGTTACTTTGACTGGTTCAAATGACGAACCAGTCGTTCCAATCGCTGCCTTACCGCCATTATCGATATGGCCACTCGTCCACAGGCACCAGCGGAATCATCTTGGTCCACTTAACTGTTGTAAACAGGACTCAATGAACGCATTATGTGCCATGGATATGTGTTTATGTGTCATGGATGAGTGACCATATCGATAAAAGCCTCGTGGTAGTGATTTGGTCTGGAGAAGAATTGGCTTGCCGCTTCGAATGCAAATTACGTCATTCGAAGGAAAGTACGTGCCAAAAGGTTGTGCTGGTTTACATGTATTTTTTCCGTGGTAGTTGAAAGGTCGTTTGATAAATAAGAGTTTTTTTTTACGCATTAATTAAAATTAATTAATTGTTAGCAAATACATAAATATTTAAAAATTTAATTCAA
The DNA here is from genome assembly GCA_023313725.1 of Lithobius niger. Taxonomy (NCBI): domain Eukaryota; kingdom Metazoa; phylum Arthropoda; class Chilopoda; order Lithobiomorpha; family Lithobiidae; genus Lithobius; species Lithobius niger. The sequence goes on along the minus strand of JAHWFP010263915.1, from coordinate 32,940 downwards.
TTTGAATTGTTTTTAATTTTTTTAACAAAAAAAAAACTTAGAATTAAAATAATGTTCTACGAAAATTACCGGGTAAACCAACCATTTACGTTGTAGTTTGATTCATTTTTCGTTTGGTTAAAATAGCTAAAACTAATTTAAAATATCAAACTCATAAAAATAATAATAAAACTATTAAAATAACGATGCATGAGTATTAAAGGCACATAAATCCCTCCGTTCTGGCCGCTTTACTCTGCGTCACCTACGCTAAAATATAGTTCAAACGACCGCAGCGCGCATTGCTCTAGGCATTAGTCATACTCATTTCGGGGCCGCTGCAACGTGACACATCGTACGACCAAGTCGCACTCTTGAGCGAAGGATTAATAATCCTTCCTCCAGGGCCGCGGCTTGCCAGCGATGTGGCGGGAGTTATTTACCGCTCGGACCGAGCCGTTTAAAACAAGCCTAATAACATTCACGCGCCACTACTGACATCTGCATCGTACCCTTAGACTAGCAAATGAAAGGTAAATCAGTTTATATAAAACTATTTCCGGTAATGTATCGAGTGAAACTGTTAAAATATACCGGAGGGAGTTATGTGCCTTTAACTGGTAAAACATACTTTTTTATCATTTTAACCTTATCAAAAATGCCTCAAACTACTTATAGTGTCCGCGGCCTATCTTGAGTTCTCCGCAGAACGAACACATATAATCGATTGTACGTTTTCAGTAGCAGAGTGCCTTGTCGATATCCAACATGGTTACAAAAACAATGGCGGCCATCGATTAAAGCCACCCCATCCAGGAAGACGTAGCCGCTCACAAAATACTTGCAGGACTCAAGATACACCGCGCACACAATATTTACAGCGATTGGTGTATAGTATTAACTTTTCTTTTTATCAACAAATTGTTACAAATTGAAATTTCAATTAGTTGTTGTTCTGTTTTAGGGAAAATTTCTCAACCAATCTGCTACCAAAAATTTGTCCATAGATAGGTCCGTAGGAGTTGTGCAATTCAAAATGGAAACAATTTGATCAAAATATGCTTAAAGGTGCCTATTCACCGTATGACAGGTTGCAGCATCTAGCGCCGTCTACCATAATTTAGTTCAATGTAGCAATTGATTTCAACAATGCGCAAAGAAATTTCTTTTTACACAGCAAACAAGCCGCGTGTCTCCTTGATTATTGAATGTAAAGTTGGTGCGTCTACGTGCACCAGGAAGCAAGCGGTCAAGGTTAACGATATCACTGTCACTCGATGGCGCCCATCTAGCGGTTCAAAATCTACGTTTCAAAACGGTCGATATACTATAGAAACAAGCAGCTACAGCGACTACCTAGTCGCATCCAGTCTTCTGTACAGCTCTTCCACTACCAATAGTGAGGCACACTTCTCTATCACGCATTGCAACAGCTATCTCTATCATAATCTAAAAGCAGTAACCATTAGAATTGCCGGTTAAAAATGTGTTAGCTTTTTTAAGCTTATTGTACATTATGGGTGTAATTGCCAGCGTTTAGGCCTAATTTACAACTTTAATTTCGTAAGTAGCAACTAACGGAGATTTGGATTGGACACAGTAAACCTATTCATTTTTGCAAAAGGTATGCCTCCGGGCACACAGTTACAGTGTCACAACGTAATGCGCAACGTAGCCTATGTAGATCAGTGGTAGTAGGGAAGGGACAGGAGAGACGCTGTTGAGAAAGCCAGCAGCGACTCGTAGCAACTTGACGTTGCCATGGTAACGTGATTTTAAACCTAGTTTTCATATTTTAGGCCTAATTTTTTTAACAGCAGTTTTAGTTTCGTAAGTAGCAGATAGGCCTGATGGAGAATTTGGTTCGACCGTAAGCCTATTCATTCATGCAACAATGCAACAAGACTCTTTTAAACGAAGCTAAAATGTTTTTGTTTTTACGGCTGCGTTAACACAAATCCTTAGGACTTCAATTCGACGATGAAATGTTATTATTTAATTTAGTTACGTCGAAGAAGTCTATTAGCTATAGGGAGGTAACGATATTTTAATTTGCCATGTTATTTAACAAACTTTTGACACTGAATCTAACGTTGTAAACAGTGCTCGTCTCTACCTGGTACCGTTGCGAAGTTGAAAAAAGCGACGGACGGACGAACAAAGTCGTTGCAATAGTCTTCTCAGCCGTTGCGGCTGTACAGAGGACTAAAAAGCGCCCGTGATGCCGTTAGGCTTAACTTTACCGCTTGCACCAACTTCACACTCAATAATTAAAGAGGCACGTGGCTTGTGTGTTGTGCAAAAAGAAATTTATTTGCGTGTTCCTTCGCCCGTTGAAAGTAAGGGCTAGACAGAACTAGACAGCGGCAAATGGCTACAGATGCTGCGGCTTGCTATTTGGTGGCAATCCCCCTTTAAGTTAGACCATTACTTTGCAATTATTTAAATTATCTTGTTTTGAAATTCAGTGAACAATACAGGTAAATAGAGAGCACATCGACCGTAACACTGTCCCGTAAAAGGGGGCACTGGGCTGGAACCAATAGTGGCCGGACTCGGATGAAGGCACGCTCGAAGCAGAATTAGCTGGGTCAAGCAGTTAGATCTGAACCTCCCCCATCTTTTTTTTTGCAGACAGGAAGCAGGCGAACTGCCTTGCATGTCTTGTTCCATCTAACTGCTTAGACACGTGGCCAGTCTTAAGAGTTGCTACTGCTATTCTCTGACTTGAAGAAGGGGAAAAAAGTATAAAAGCCTCGAAGTGTTTAATCCTGCTGCTTGACCCGAAAACTGGTGTTTACATAACAAGACGCTAAAGTTGCATCAAAAGTGGTCATTATCGAATTTGTTCCAGTTTGTAATATTCACGAGACAAAAATTTTAAGGAAGTATAGTAAACATCGGTGAGCAATAAATTTAAACTTTCATCCACTAACGGTGGATTTCCGTATAAACGCCCTCAAAGCAACAAAAATACAGTTGCGGCCGGTGCTCGTGTGAAGCGGGTATAGGCTTAAATTTGCTGTAAATGTTGGGAAGGGTGGTGTGGGGGAAAAAGGGGCGTGGAGAGGGGGGACGGTTACTCAACTGAAAACAAAATTCAATATTTTTTCTTTAAATAATTTAACTTTTAAAGTCACGATATTTAAGTTTTAAGGAAATTGCTTGATATGGCACATAATGGGAGAAATATTTAATAATTTTTTTTTTAAATGCGGTAGTTGTCGCACATGCAGGCCGATTGAAAAACCATGCTGTAGTACTAGTAGAACGCTTACCAATCGTCATGTCAATGGCAATCTGGTTGGCTTCCCTGCTATAATCTGTTCCACATTATGTTTACAGGAAACTCACTGTATGATGTCACGTTTCCTTGCACTACGAGTACAAAAACATGTCGCTACCACACTTGTAGATTCTACACATTTACTGTTAGGTGTACAATTGGGATATTTACGTATTTTTGCACTCGTAATGGCTAGAAACATGCCGTCATACAGCCAGTTTTCTGAAAACATAATGTGGAACAGACTGTAGACATCAGGCAAAGAATGACGCGTGCGAAAGCAGTGATAGCGCAGTAGACATTCATGACTTTCCCGGAATTGTCAAGTTTTTGACATGCGACAGGTTATAATCGGTTTTTACCGTGGTTTTTACCGTCATGAAAAAAAAAACCCTTTTTGATGAATGGTTTTTGACATGTTTTTGACTAAAATACGTAATTTTAACCCCCCAAAAAACGTAAAAAACGTTAAGATTACTGGAAACCTAATTTTGCAAAGCCATTATGAAACAGTCTGTTTTGTATCACCAGTAATTAAATCTAGTAATTTACTCCTTTGAAATTTTTCCAGAGAGCCATAATTACATTGTAAATTAAGAGCTTTTGAAGTTTTTATTATATGTTAATTAAAAGTTATTTATAGCTGTAATCTGATTAAATTTGGGTAGTTCAATCTTGATTTTGTTGCCATTAGACACTTTTTGACAGCGTTCGACCCTTTTTGACGGCTTTCGCACGGTTTTTGGCATGTCACATCAAAAACTGGTTTTCGACGTCAAAAAACCCAAAACTGCAGAAAAGCCCCTTTAAAATCACTCATTCTCTACCTACCTTGGAGACCAGTACAGCAAAAGTAATCGCCGATTACTACGACACAAAATTATTGGACAATTTATTTGACAAAAAATAATGGTGAAATGATGAAATATTAAGTTACAATTATGACGTGCATTAAGAGTTCAGGATTAGTCTAAAATTTTAGAATGGCTCGCCTAACCTACCTAGACTATAGAGGAATCGCCAATGTAAAAATACAGTACCTAATTGAAATTTAAAATTTGCGAAAGATGGTGATTTTTTTTTTATTTCAGCTTTTGTTTATTGGCCCTACAATGTTTCCTGTAAGTGTGTTTGTCTGTTTGAACACGATAACAATATATGTTTTCGCCTTACCTAGACGAACCGCCAACAACGTCTCCTCCCCCCCCCCCCCCCCCCTGTTTCTCCGCAGGCAGGCACCGACCAGCATGGACCACGTGTCTGCGTCTAGTAGTGGGAAATCATTAGGGGAAGCTTTTCAGGACAGCATGTGTTTTTCGAAGGGGCAGCTTCGAGACCGCTTTGAGCTTTGTTTATTTCCTCGAGCCTGAACATGAGCATGGCTGGTAGAACATGATAGACGTGATCATTAGGAAGGGGGGGGGGGTCATTAGCCGGGGAGGGCGGGTTGATTTAAGACACATTATTCGCTGGTACTGCTGCCAACATGAACGTGGAAGAATATAATAGAAGTGATTATTATAAAGAGAGGATCATTAGCAGTGAATGGGGGAGGGATTGAGTCACAGAATGCGCTGAATGAGTGAGTGAAGCAACGAAAATCAGCGTTTGTTAACCTATGCACAGGAATTTAAAGAAATTTAATTCGGTTGAACATGGACATATACATGAGCAACCATACCTAACCAGTGTTGCAAACGGTGCATTCAACACCACCTTGGTTTTAGCTAGTTTTGTTCTAAGTTGGTTCAAATCGCCCACTACGGAGTTCTGGTGAATTCATGATTTCGAGGATGAAATTCCTACCTCAAATAATTTGAGGGTTGGGGCCGAAATTCAAGGTAAAGAACTGGGAAGAAATAATATAAGTGGAGCAGCAAATCACTGCCCTGTGGAAGACTGGACAGAAACCATATAGGCTAGGTTACTGCCCTGTGAATATAGAAAATGATCTAATGTATTGGATCATCTTTCGCTTGGCCGAGTAATTGACATCTCTAGAACTCAATGGTGTGCCTAATGTATACAATAGCACAGTATAACAACTTAGAAGTGATGTGTTCTTCAGGACTGAAAATTAAGCTGAATCGGTATAGCTACCTGAATTCTGAAGAAGAGACTGATGCAAGAATAAGACAACCACAGGCTATTTTCTACTTCGTATTGTTGCAGGAAAAAAAATTAATGACATTCAGCCGACCACAGACGAATCAGATTTTAATCTAAATATGCGGCCACGAATTAGGTAGGTTAATCGACAGTGGTGTTGTCTGAAAACTGTTGAAAAGCATCATAAGTGATTCCTCCTTACGCGTAAAGGGAGGAGGTGCTGGGGGAAGGGGGAGTGGGGGGGGGGGGGTGACACAGTTTTGTTCTACGACACTACAGATGCAAAGTCATTATCATTGTTGTTGCTGTGGTCAATCGAAACAGTTCTGTTCTATACTTTGTTCCACATTATGTTTTCAGAAAACTGACTGGATGACGACTCGTTTCCTTGCACTAAGAGTGCAAAAACATGTGGAAATCACACTTGTGGACTCGACACAGTTACTGTTAGAGTTTACGAATAGGGTGATTACGGATTATTTTGCACTCGTAGTGGAAGAAAACGCGGCGTCGTACAATCAATTTTCTGAAAACATAATGTAGAACAAAGTATAAGCAGCAGCCGCATAAGCGACGTTTCGTAACTGAACACACGCTATTTCACTGTTCATTGTTTATTTATTTATTTGTTTATTTAATGGTACCTCTTCATCGTGAATAGAGCCTGATCAAGGGAGGTGCTTTGGGTGCTGAAACACCGGGTCACAAGCTGAAAAAAGGCCTTTTCACGATCACGGGAAAAATAAAATAAGGTAATAAATAAGGTTTTATTTTAAATAAAATTGATGTTTTACTTTACTGTTTTTACAAAAAAAAAAAAAACATTGTTAAAAAAAAGAACTCTCTTTTTTCGCGGGACTGGGGGGGATAAGGCCACAATAAATCTTAAGCACTACGCCTCTGCGAGGTTTAATCCGGTCCTGATCGTGATACTTCCTAGGACTGACAGCACTCCAGTCTCCAACAAAAAAAAAACTGTCTAATGTTCGCGTGGACTGCATCTGGATTCTAAAAGTTCTGTAAAATATAGCTGCCTGAAGGACGTAGACGATGCAGTTTCCAGGTTCCTTCTTCAAATAAAAAAGTCGTTATACTACAGGGCATGGAGTACAGAATGACACGCTTCTGCACGAGTTCAAACATGTTTGACTTACTAATTTTCTCTTTTTGTACTCCAAGCAGGATCGAGTTATACTTGCCAGCAGGCAAGTAATGTAGTTATTTATAACATGAAATTCAAGAGTTAGATTAGTAAAAACTGTAGACGTAACATCCTCTTGAAGTTGAATTCGACTCGTCTAGGCGAAAAAAAAAATTAAGAAGCGTCACGAGATTGTTTGAAAGGTACTATGCGTTTTTTTGCACATACCCTGAACGACTTGGGCACAATAAGAAGAACTGTTTCTCTGCTTCAGATTTGTAATGTGACTGACATTTTTTAATTGAGTCTATAGACTACCGTGTAAAGAGTAAAGTATCATTAAGTTGCTCTTTATAGGCTACCCTAAAATAGGCGAAACGTTCACTAAAAAAATGCAGTTTTTTTTTACTATCAATGCTGCAGCTATGAACAATATTAACATTTTGCAGCTGTGACGGAAAATACTACTGAAAACCTTTTATTTACGGTAAACTTTACTCAGGGCCGAAAATATGGTAGGTGTGTTGGGAGGCGTGGAGGTGAGTTAGAAAACTGGGCCTCAGTAGAAAAAAAAACCGGAGGCGGAAAGAAACTGCCAAAAGGAGAAAAACAGGCAAAATAAATCTTCAAAATTTCGGACAGAACAGAAATTCAGTCGGAAATGTTAGCCTTCATACTCCCACCCCCTAATATTTTGTCATCGATGCACCCGTGGTCGACGTTACTATGTTTTGCGAGCGCGGTAGCACGAGCGAGACAGGGACATTAGACGATTTTCCATTATACGAATTTCATGTTTGACGATTTTCCTTTATACAAATTTCGTGTTATAGACGATTTTCCGTTGTAGGCTATTGTTATGCTACTATACTGTATACGTTCTTCCATTTATGAGATTTTCCAGTTAGATGATTATCCCTCGCCCCCACTAGTTAGATGATTATCCATTGTATGATTATCCATTACACGATATTCCGTTTAAATGATTTTCCAAATTTTTTTTATTTATGCAGATATCAGACAATTAACTCATTAGACGATTTTCCAGTTATGACTTTCGTCCGACGCTCCAAGCAATGGGTAGATTTGAGCTGGAGATTATATAGGTATACGTGTGGGAGACCTCCGCTTCATGTGGCTCCTCGTATTAGTAATTACACTACTGTCAAGAATCAAGTGAGTCTACGGTCAATGACCTTGACTTTCTCTTTAAGGTCATCACTTTGTTAACTTTTGACGAAAGAGCTTTACAGCATTGTTGCAAATGGGAAAGTAATAGGGAATCATCAGGATGCCGAGTGATAAGCATGACTGTATCATGCACCGGGGGTCTTGGATTAGAATCTGGCCTCACTTGCTTATTAAACTGTAATTCGACTATTTCCCCCTTTTTTTTAAACGAAAACACCACCAAAATAAGAAACTTGTGAATAATTGACAATTTTATGGACAAATAAAATTTCATAAAAAACTTAGTGCTCAGCAAATACAACATTTCAGGCAGGCTTTCCTTCACTGCTTCACATGTTCACTTATTTAAAGCAGTTTTATTTACTCCATAGCACTAGCATTTAGTGACTGATTTTTTTTTTTTTGGGGGGGGGGTTGTCGTAGTATTTAATGACTTCTTAGAACTTCCCCATTTACACTGATGTTCCTAAGTGTTCCGTCAAAAGTTTAAGACGTAATCACCTTTAAAGAATCCATCAAAGTCATTGACTTTCGGCTCATCTGATTTCCTTAGTTTTTCTTGTCATCACAAACTTGTCATGTCGATATCTTGTATCGTTTGGGATATATTCAGCTACGTCAAGACCTTTTAACCACCCACACGTTTCTTTTCATGGAAGAGCTTTAACAAATTAAGAGTATGGCGTGCAATTGACGTCAAACTGCGTCTCTGAAAACGAGGTTGACATAATGTGCAATGTGAAGTTTAATTTACACCATGCCCATACCCGTGCTTCGCTAAAGCGCTCTAGCCTATGAAAATGTAACATGCGGCATACATGGTTGGTTGTATGTATACAGGGTTGGTTATAACCTGTGGCTGGGGGTCCAGTGTACAAACAAACCTACATAAACACACTTGGAGTTTAAACCTTCTTTCATTAATGATTTTCACACATATTCCAGGTAAATAATTTATGTGCCTACCATTTGCCTCACGTGCAACATGCAATCTTTCACGATAGGAGAATAACAGTGCACACAAAAACATGTGTATCTCATTGCATGTTGGTTCGAAGCACCATCATTGTGTTCTGAGAACACCTACGATGTCCTTGTTCCTGAACCATCAGAGTCCATTACAGAACCGGATAAATCAGAACGTGAGAGAGAAGATAGTCTGTCCAGCGTCCTTTTTGACAGAGAGAGAGAGATCCTTATGGGTGGGGGCCATGGGAGGGGCCCTTGGGAGGATATCATGGGAGGGACCCAGGGGTGGAGCTCATGGGAGGAGCCCATAACAGCATAAGAATCAGTGTCAAAAAGACACGCTTTTTGACAGAGATCAGACAGACTGTGGACAGACTGTCCTCTCTAAGGAGGTATTCTGGGCACACACTGATGACACACCTCGCCGTGATTCTAAATGACTTGGAATGGGATACACAACTGTTGTCACACTGCTACGCTCCTATCCTGAAAGACTGCGTTCCATCTGGGAGGCAAATGGTGGTACACAAATTTCGGCGTGGAATATGTGTGAAAATGAATAATGTAAAAAGAAGGTGTAGTAGCCAAGTGTGTTTGTATGGGTTTGTTTATATGTTAAACCCCTAGGCAAAGGTTATGACCAACCCTGTACATCTGTTTTGCTGCTTTTATCATATTGCATCATTCCTATAACTTAATTCTACAATACGATACATCCCAAAACCAGTCCTATGTTCAGTTTAGTCTATCGTTTCTACTTATTCTTAAGCAGCAACATTTTCATAGGCCTTACATTTCATGTATGGAACTGAGTGAAAGGGACATCCACAAACGACTTGGCTAACGCACTGATCAATTTACTCTTCGTTGAAAGGATGCATTGAAGGTGACGTTCAAGCAATGTCTGATGCTATTTTCAGTAAAAGTTCTCAGTGCTGTGACTCTTTTGGTAACGATTGGGAATTCTTACCTTGGTAATTGCTTGAGTTTTCATCATCTGCACGGTAACCAGCTATTGCCAATGTTAACATCAGAACGAGCCTGTCCAACCCGTACATTCTACAACTGAAACATAATTCAAAAGAACAACATTAGAGAAAATTCGGAAAATTATTTTATCACACTGACTCTGTTTCATCCGAACAACAAATGATGGTTGAATTCAGATGAACGTTTACTGCGACTTCGTTCAGCCAAAACCATTTTACCTATAGGCTAGGGAAATATTTCCATCCATGTAGCTGATTCAGAGAAATAAGAGCTAACAGAGAGGAGGGCAGCAAATATCATATGACTACACTGTACGTGTACAGGGTGTACAAGAAGTAATGCACCAAAATCCACCAACATGTCCAACAATAAAACCTGGACAAACTTAAGTCGTTAAAGTGGCACTATTACCGATTGAAAAACGAACGAAAATACTATGGCGCCATCGTTAACCGTTGATATCGTTAACCGTTAAAGCTCACTCCAAATTTTCACTTAATAATTAAGGAGACTTGTGGCTTGTTTGTGTCGTTAAAAAAAAGGCATTGTGCATTCCTTCGCTTGATGCAAGGAAGTGCTATATATTACTATATAGGTAGCGCTAGATGTTGCCAGATTTTGCCTACTTTCAATCGGTGATAGTGCCACTTTAAAAGGCATTTCCATGAGGTTTCGGTTGACCTTTGCATGTCCGTTCAAGGTCATCACGTTTCTAAATTTTTATCAGAGTGCCATAGACCACTAGTGAAAGATGAAAATTATAGGGTATCTTAAACAATATCGACCTATAAAGCAGATGGAAATCAGTTACACATGTAACTACATATGTAATGGGATAAAGATAACAGCCGTTAATAAGCGTGGTGGGTAAAGTGGTGAAGCGTCTTACTGCCACTTTGCTTCACTGCTTTACACACTGCACTTATTTACATTTAAGTTTTCATTTGTGTGCACTCCATGGCAGAAACAGGGCATCACAGCGTCTGCTTTCACAGTTGGTATTGTTTCAGGATTCCCTGCAATTTTCACATTTACACTAGTGGTCTGTAACGGTACTTGGGTAAAAATATTAAGAACATGATCACATCAAACTGCTATGCAACGGTCAACCGAAACATCACGTGATAACGGTCCCCTAGTGCAACGATTCTGTAAGCTTATGCAGGTTTCGTTCAGATTTAAACACGTTATGCGGTAATGAAGGATTTTGGTCCATTACTTCTGTTACACCCTGTATAATCTACATCATTAAAAACGTACGATGTACGTGCGCGCATGCATGTGTGTGTGTGTGCGTGCGTATTTGACGCCTACTCCTCTGGATCTAAGGCTCATTTTAGTTGTGACAAATACAGTGCGAGCATTGCAATAAACTTACCCCGTATGGGTTTCTTAAACTTGGAAAACATTCTACAGAGTACAATCAAATCAGGCGAAACGCTATCCGTTACAATGTGTGATTTTTTTTTTCAGCAAGTGGAATCTTTTCTTTTTGCGATTTACAACCTTAATGTATGTTTTACAGCGTAAAGGATGTAACATTTAAACAGTAGTTGCTCGGCCGGTGTCTGGGAAGCTTACTTGAATCATACGAGTACAAAATACGAGCTGGGTAATAAAACTGACGTTGTTTAGTTAATAAAGAGGAAATCTAGATTTAACAAACATGTTCGTTGGATTAGGTGTCTCACAAGCGGCCGACGTAACGGTGGAGAAGCTCCGGCTTGACAATGCGGCAGCCATCTCCACCCGGAAAAATCCAGATGTCTGCTCGCGACTTAGGTCTCATTGATACTGTTCTATTTGATGATGGTTCATTTCACAGTGAGTACCCTTGCTTTGATACAAGACCGCAAATGCGGGAAAGGAAAGCTCACAATACATTGAACTAACCAGCTAATATTCGACAGCAGGTAAAACTAAATATTGGAACAACCCTCTCCAATGTCGGTCGCCACTCATCATTTGGCGAATGGTAATCAGCAGTTGGCGACCTGAAATTTAGCCTTACTCGCCAAACGGCGACTAGCAATAGAGAATGACACTCAAAGAGCGATATCTCGGGAACCGTACAAGTTAGAGACGAACGGTTTGCGGCGTTATGTTCAGATTTATAAAGGCTACTTAACTGCTTTATCTTCATTAATACTGGGATAAAGAAAATTCTACAATTTCGTAAATGCATGAATTAAAAAAACCATGCATCGTGCAAGATGTCATTGGTATGTGGTGAGTAGAAATTGTGAAATGGCGAGTGCTTTGTAAGGTCTACTGGCCAAGTGACGACTGCTATTGGTTTCACATTCGAGAGGGTTGTATTGGAAACTTTGTGATGTCCTTTTATGAAGTAAAACCTCATTAGAACGTCGAAACAAGGGAGAGTGGCAAGGGGGGAAAACAAGGGGAGGAGTGGCACAAAACATTATCTTGACATGTCACCGTGTGAAGGACCCTACAAAGGAACACTTCGAAGTTTGAATTTTAAAGAACCATACGAGGTTCGAAAATTTGGATTTGGCCTATTATACCTGCATGTAAAGAGTTTAGCGAAGCTGAGGTAATCGGGCGTACTAAGTAACACGTTCCGGTGATACATGAGAATTTTGGGCAGAACTGCAGTTTTGTCATTTGTAATGATGCTATTTTTGATGCATCATTTGTAATGATGTATTTTTAGAAACTAAAATAGGCTAGCTTATTTTCGATTTTTATGTTTGTGGCTACGTCACGCAGCTTGACGCTTTTATTACTAGTAAAAAATAATTGTTTTACAAGTTTATTACTTGTAAAATAATTGTTTTACAAGTTTATTACTTGTAAAATAATTGTTTTACAAGTAATAAAGCTGTAGTTCTTCATCCTAGTCTTAGCCCACCATAGCACATTCGAGTATGTCCTGGAAACGCAGGACCACAATTAGGGAATGGGGGAACAAACCTGTGGCCCCCGGCCCCCCAAACACAGTCCAGGGCCCTGGAATTCTAGGGTCATCATAATACGAAAATAAGAAATCTAGGTGGGCTGAAGATTAAAAATAAAACTCCTCAAATTTTTAGTTGAAGAAGGCCCCATTCTTCTGGTTTTCCCTTGGCTCCCGGAAATACAGTTGCGACTCTGCAGAAAAGGGCTTAGTACTCATATCAAAATTATGATAAGTAAATAATATGCATTTCCTAGAAAATTGGCCTCTCTTTCCCAATATAACTTTAAGCGTTCAAAATGACGTTAAACCGAATATATACCTTTCTTTTACACTTTCGTTTCTCAACCATATCTTACACCCACAGCTGTAAAGTTTCTTGTTTTCTTTATTAATATCTAACGTAAATCTTCCCGAATCCAAGAGTACACTGTAACAACAACCTGACTTAGCTGAAGGCTACCTTCTTTATAAATTAATCTTTTTTTAAGTTTAATTTAACTTATTTATTCAGTTGTATCCGAAGTCTCAAACGGAAATTTGTATGGGTTACAATAGACAGCAGTTATGAAATGTGGGTCAGTAAAGCATAAAACAAGATCGTAAACATACAAAAATGAATCCTTATCAATCAAATGTATTATGAGAAAGTACTAAAATTTAAACTTTAAAATTTAAACAAACTTATTATCAGTACTAAGGCTTAAGCAAAATACAAATCAGCGTCAGAAACATAAATTAAATTCGTTAACGACTATTCTGTTATTTCTTGCTGTGTTGTTCAGTTATCAAACTGCAGCTTTAAATCATTCGCATGCCTCATGCCTGTTACACCCATTACTGTTAAGAACATAACATTACGGTGAACCTGCCTTGTGTCATCCAGAGCATGCTCTAGCTTGAGGCGTATACACCAATCGTTATTTATACATCACTAGTCGTGACACGTTGACACATATACGTGGTTAGTTATAAAATGTAGGTGAATGTTAACGGTTTTTTTTAATACGTTAGCTAGAATATTAAAACTCAACCAGTACTCACCATAAGGAAGTCATAAAACCAGTGCAAGCTCGAGCATCATTAGTGCAATAATTAGGAGCAACGACACGACTGGAGGGAAAGGGTGAAACATTTTACCTATTTGCGTTTTTGTACTATCAATTTAGACCAAAATAACATGAAGAAAAGAAAATACGCTGCGTAGTCATACAAAAAAAGTAGTCCCCCAATGATCCCATTTGTGCTTCAGCCGCCATTTTGTAAATTACGCTAAAACACTTATGATGTGGACTAAGTCTATTATTCCATTTATCTCCAAAACCGTAGATTTTACAGGAAAGGTTCATACAACATTTAAAAAAGACAATAAAACTGACTATAAAATATAGTCCCAAGTAAGTTTTTGCTTAGTTCAAGAGTTCTCTTGCAAATAAGATTGCAAAAATTTAACACCGTAGTCAAGGTCTGGTCAATACGACATCTTAATATCTTACTTTAGCAAAGTTGCTCACCAATTATAAATATGTTAAAGTGTGATCGGCTGTATTATGTAAAATGACAACGTATAAAAACTACGTAGGCTACTATAACAACTAAAGATTTAGGAAAATAATTGGAAGCGTAATATATATACACATACATACATACAAATCGCCACTTTGCAGACCCCACAAATTCGTTACTTTCAAGCTCACATTTCGACGAAGCCAAGGATTCTTGATAGACTTCCTCACATGTCAGTTAACCTTTGCAAATCGAGAGCGTAAAAAGAGTTTAGTTAGAAAGAACCTAGGTTTGGCCCCAAAAAAAGAAGAAACAAAACTGAATTTTTCCAAGGCCAACACACTTGGAAAAGACCTAAATCCCAAAAATGATTTTTTTTCTTCCAGCATATGCTCGGCAATGGGAAAACCGATGACCCATCAAATAAGTGATCATAGTGTTCTAAATGGAAATGCCACACCCTATCAGGCGTACCAAGTGGAAAAAGACACACAGCTAGAGAATGGGATGGTTTGGGAGAAGTGCAGCATGAGAGCACTCGTGCTGTATCCTTTTATTACGTAAGAACATGACGTCATATAGGAAGTTATGCACAAGACAAACATTCATAAAGATGTGGCACTTAAGGCACCACTTATGCAGAGGTTAATACCGATTTCGCATTGGTAAATTCAAGCGGCCAGGCCGGACTGGGGCGTGCCGGCAAGTGCCAATCGGGGCCAGTGCTGGTCCGGCCGGCCCGATTTCGCAAGGGTTAATTCAACGGCTCGCTGATCACGATTTACAGCACCGCCACCTGTTGGTTTGTGGCAGTTGACACTTTCCACCGCTACACTACAGGACCATTCATAAACCATCCTGATTTAAGCGGCGCCGGCCAGTTCCGTTCTAATTTGATTTCGCGTTAGTTAATAAAGCGGTCTTGGCCGTGCCAGCTCTCGAAATACCGGCCCGGCCCGATTTCGCATTGGTATATTCAAGTGGCCCTGGCTGTACCAAGGAGGGCTGGCACCGTTCTATTAACCAATGCGAAATCGGTATAATGTAACAATGGTTAGTGTGGTTCTCAGTGCAACTCACATACACTACACTCACCCCCCCCCACCCAATAAAAATGAGTGCGTACCTTTTTACAATACAAGGACTAGAGCTTTGGAAATCCTTATGTGCAAATCAAAAGGAATTGCGAACAGACCACACGTATTAATTACCCAAATTAAATTCAACATATGAAAAAACATACATAATGTTTCCACGCATAGATATCTCCCCCTGAAAAATTAAATTTGCACAACACACAAAAATTAATGGAGCACAATTTCTTTCAGCAAAGCAAAATAACTCAGGAGAAACCATAACTCCATAAATGAAGGACTAGTAATATGGCTGCTAGCACTCTACACCAGACGACTAATCTGTGGATGAATTATTGGTCGGGTGTTGCGGATGTGTCGGGACACGACCCAATCACAGGGACTTGACGTCTTGACACTCGCGTGTCGCATGGATACAGAGTCTATACATATAATGAAAGGGGCAAAACCAGCCAGAAAACACATCGTAGAACATGGAGCGTTATTAAATTTTATGCTTACGCGCTATTATCATCAGTGGAATTCGTCCTGCATGTCTTTATTGATTACTTGTCTCACGTTCGAAGAATTTATTTCTATTCATACATTGTCCAGAATGACCGTAGAAGTGTTGTAACATCGAGGTAACGGCCCCAACCATAACCGGAAGTTACTGGGATAGCAAAAACTGAAATGCTTCTCAGATCGCTCTGGACAACCTAGTGGTGCAAATAATGACTTAGAACGTGAGAAATGTTAACAATAAAGACGTTCAGCACGATTTCCAGTGATTATAATAGTGATTATAAAAAAAAAACGGATTGTTCTACGATATGATTTCTGGATGGTTTCACCCCTTTCATTGTATGTATAGAGTGTATCCATGGAAAGCGCGCGCGCGCGAAGGACGATGAGGCAACAAGCTCCTGTCAACCCAAACAATGAGTAGGTTTTGATGGTTAACCCCCGGAAAGTTTTGTAGAACTAACACTCCAGAATCACGAACAGTTTGTGTAATTGGCACAACTAGCCGATGCAGGGTGGGCATATCAATATCAGGGGCAGCGACGATACTTTTCCTTCGACACACACCTCCAATTTGTGGTGACAAAACTGGCAGAAGATCTTCAATTGTGGACGATATCCCAAGAGCTACATTTGGCGAGACAGGAGAATGTGGTAGCAAAGAATTCTCGGTGGGCCTTGAATGAAGCTTTCGTTGGGTTCACAGTGTCGCCCACAGAAGGCAACAACGCTCCCGGCTTCGCAAAGCTACCTTCAGCATCAGCTAGCTGATTGAACTGTTCTCGACCTTAGCTGGCCGATGTGGTGTCTCAACGTAAATACGTCATGTATCATAAAAAGACAGCGAAGTTTGCCTTCACAGCTAATTATGTATGCAAGAATACAACAAAGTTACAACACGAAAATCTATCGCATACACAGGCTGGTCTATCTCTGTGTTCTTGATGCAAAGTAGGTAGCATTTGTTAAACTTGATTCTCTTCAACATGTTCCTACATGTTAGGTAGCAGCAGACTAAGTGAAGTGTGAATACTGCACCCAAGGAACAATTCACAAGGAGCTATTCTCATAGTTGAAGATTAAACAGGATGGAAAGCTAAATGGGCTCAAGAAGGGTTTACGGACGCTTTTAAGACCAAAAAGGAACCTGACTAGGTTTGCATCCAGATTTATCTATTCTCATAGTGGTATGATACGGGCCTGTAGTAAGAAAGTTAACGTAATTATTTCGGTTGTTAGACCCGCAGTACGATATTTTAGTGATTTTAGTGACTTGCTTCAAGTGCTATTTTTCGACTCTTAACTAAATTCTTCGCAGTGCCATTCAAGACGAGGGAATATGAGATATTGCTAATACGGCACACATCACATTAAGTCAAGTGTTGTTCGTTCGTGGAAAACAAAATTTGGTCCGTTGTCTGACACTGTGTCTTATAAAAGCCATATCCTCTAAATATACTAATAATTTTAGAGCTAGTTGGACTTCATGATGTATACAAACCAAAGAATTAGGCATGCACCGAATATTCGGTAATTATTTGGTATTCGGCCTCCTCGGTCAAAAATTCAAGTATTCGGTATTCGGCCGAATACTGATTTTGGCCGAATAGTGCTATTCGGTATTCGGCCGAATAGTGATATTCGGTATTAAGCCGAATACTGGTTTTGGCCGAATAGTAATATTCGGTTTTCGGCCGAATAGTGTTAAGATTTGTTGGTATTCTGCTGAATATTTTTTAGTATAAATTTATGTAATTGTGTGAATGTAAGAACGTTTAGCTAAGCATTTAGTTTTTGGTTTGTGAGGAATTGTCATCTGACATATCTAAAAGAAGGAAAAAATGATCAAATATGTTTAAATTACAGGTATTCGGTCAAGTATTCGGCCGAATAATTTGGTATTCGGCCTATTCAGCCATTATTCGGCACAGAACCGAATAATTCGGTATTTGGCAGTTAAACTATTTGGTTGTATATTCGGTATTCGGTATTCGGCAAGTTGAATATTCGGTATTCGGTATTCGGCAACTTAAGTATTTGGTTGTATATTCGGTATTCGGCAAATTTAGTATTCGGTGCATCCCTAAGAAGAATGAGCATCTAAAATTGTCAAAATCTTACGGGGCAAAAATTTTCCTGAAAAAAGGGGGGCTAAAATTACCAAATTGTGACTCCTCAAAATCAACATGAATTCAATCCCACGTGGTTGGAGGCAATTTCCAAACGTGCTTCTTAGCAGGCACCAGTCTATTTAATTGACAGGCTTCACATAATTTAATGATTTTTACAAGGTCACTGCCAGTTCCAGCCCACCAAACCTATGACCTTGCAAGTGCTTTCGTCTGAACTGTCCCACAATGCCCAAAATGAAGTTAAGTTATGACATGAGGATGTAAAACCTTCGGAATTTGTAACCTATGGCCCCAAAATATAGCGTGTCTATCCAGAGATAGTTCATTAGGCTTAGTGAAATATGGTTTCAGTTAATCATCGGCAACCCTGAGGGGGGGGCCAGCCGTCATTTATAAGGTGATAGACCTTGGACAAAATATTATCATTTAAGGTAAACTTTTCTAGCTGGTCACTCGGAATTCGCTAGGACTCAATATATGTCTGCAAGTTCATTACAGTTTCACCTCTTCATCAGCAAATGCCAAGGCCTACGGGAAATGCATCACAAACTAAGTTGTAAGTAGAAGTTTGGGGTCACAATGGATCAAAACAAGAGATATTGGAAAACCTTTTTTAGCATTAGCCACTGCCTCCGAACACTGTCTTGTCCACATCCAAAGAGTTTTGGAACTAAGCAACTTATTTAAGGGAACCAGTACTGTTGTCAAATGAGGGACAAACTTCGAACACTGGCTCAAGAACCCAAAATAAGATTTCAAATCAGCAACATTTTGCAGTTCTGATGCTAATCTTATAGCATGTAACACCTTGTGCAAGTAAGTCGTAACATTTTTATCGCTAATGAAGCCAAGAGTCTTCAACTGTGTCTGGTTTAATTTACACTTTGACTTCTTTACTCGTACACCATTTTCCTGCAAGGCAGAACATACGCTAGATAACGTAGCATTACGCTCCTAACCCTTCCTGACGATAAGACTGTTGTCGTAGAAAGTATGCAACCTGGGAACTCCACGTTTCTTTCATTTTTGGAACATTCCAGGTGTACTAGCTACTCCTAAAGGAACCGTTTGTCACTCGAATAACCGTCTAGAGGTGTTAATGGTAAGGACTGATTTAGAACCGTTGTGCTGCTTCATCTCCAAAAACGCGTCTGTTAAATCAATGAGGAAAAACTTATCACACCACGATAATTCTCTAAATGAGGCTTCTGCTCGAGGAACTGGAAAATATTCGATAACCAGCTCAATGCTGATCATAATGCTGTAGTCACCGACTGTGCATACCTCTCTGTTGGCCTATAAAACAAGAACAACGTGAGTCACCCAAGCGCTACAATCAACGGGTTCCCAAATCCGTTCCTTACGAAGCAGTTACCGTCGGACTTCACATGCCTTCTAAAAGCAAGGCTTACAAAATTTCAACTTAGCGTCTGGTTTAAGTTTTATCCCTACTTTGTTGTTTTTAAAGGTTCCAAGACTCGGTTTAAACAATTCAGGAAACATCTTAAAAATATCATTATCAGAGACAGAGTTACTAACAGTAACAAGTTCACTACCAGTGAAAGCTGATTAAGCAAATAATAAACTTTGCAATCCAGCTTTGCCAAACAAACCTAGCTGATTCCCTGAAGCGACTACAGCATTCAGGGGTTCATTTGACCATTTAAGCCTGCATTTACCCTTATAACTCCTAGAGGCTTAACTAGACTTTCATGTGATGGAAGTAGGGCGTAACTTACACCATTTATAGAAATCAAGGTAGTCTAGAATCACCCTGGAATCAATTTCAAGTGGATTTCAAGTGCATTTTCAAAGTATAGAAGTTCAGAACAATCCATCTGTTACTGTGAACATTTGAATAGGTCATAATATTAATTGCAGAAATCAAACTACTTTCAGACGACTAGCAACTAGCCTAGTGGCACCCGAATCAGAATTTGTAGATCTTCTACAACTGGTGCCCTTTCTACCACATTTATAATCTTTTTTACATGAACCCGATGGTACCGGTTTAGGAGCAGTGGCCATTCGCTGCTACCGCCAGGCTTTCCTGACTTGGAGATGAATTTTAAATGACCAGCACCCCACCTGCTGCAAATTTGTGTGACTGTTATACTTGCATTCGAATCTCACATAACCACGAAAGCCACAACAGAAGTATTCGACATGTGACACGTCGAATTGAAGTATACCAAGTCCATTTCGATTCGACGTGTCACATGTCGAATTAATGTGGTTGTGCCAAAAAAGGAGCTAGAGGCGATTCGAGTCAGCCACATATCCTCAAAAACCAGACACAGTTGTTCAATTATGACCGAGGAACTTAAAGTTGAGGTGTGGGTGAGTTGCAGTGCAGAAGCTCAAAAAGCTATTTGCAGGTATGCTCTTACGCAAAAACTAGCAAAAATGGCGGTGGCCCGGCTTTTAAACTTCGGAGAAATCTGGGTCGAGGGTTGGTTATAGAGGCTACTTGGAAAATGCTCGATAAACATCGGGATCGTTCGGTTTTGTGACGTCATTGCTCAGACTATTTATATTGATTAACATTATTTTATCATAATATTAATTTGCATTACAGAAAAATTTAATTATTTACAGCGTCATTTTAAGAAACTTATTAACGACGATGATGAGCGTGCATGTGCGTCGCAATACCAAATTATCACAAGTTGAATGGAGGTGAAACTGCGTTGAACGTATATATGGTAGGCGGGAGAGGGGAATATTCAGCGCCAACTGTTATGAACTACAGCGGAACAATCTACATATGCTTCGTTTTGTAGGAGTTGGGGAGTTGGGAGAGAAGGATGGAAGAAGTATATCTAGCAAAGGTATGTCATATGGATGAAAAATGTTTGGTGTTAAAAAAACACAATTTGGAATGCTACGATTTAGAATGATAAGTCAGTGCTCAGTAGTAGTGACAGCTGATGAGAATATGTCGCATTTCGTATCTATCTACAACATTAAAAGCGTGTTAATTCATTTCTATACGCTTTCTGTCTATACCTGTACACCCTGCAACAGAATCAGAGTGACGCGCGACGCTACGTCGCAGTACAGCTGGCGGTGTTGCAGTACGATTTATGCTGCACTTTTTCTGTCTTGGTCTTTTTGCGATAATTTCGCCAAAAATTGACCGATTTTGACATTCAAATACACCATTTTAACTGCTTTTTCGAGTGCTTTTGAGTGGAGCTATTGTCATGACGATAGGTTTGGTCGTTCTCAAGTTGTTTAGCAAAAACAACCTACAAAGGTCTGGAAAAGAAGTTCTCGCAAGAACTTGTTCATGAACCTAAATGGGCTTAACTCAAAATTGTGCACAATGCAAAATTCCACCTTCACACCCTACCTGCAACCCGGAGACACCAACCTCTTCCCGCAGATCGTTTTGGGCCTGTAAAAAGCTTGTCGCAGACCAGCTGAAAATCTTCTGCTTCTGGGCCTGTACATACCTTCATCCGGTAGAAATTCGAGAAAGGTGTTCGAGAAGAGCGGACATTTCTACTTCATGTTACAATAATAATAATGTCGGATGATAACTCCTTACCTGTCCGTTTCTTACATGATCGCATGATCGCTCATTTGCCGTATTGCAGTAGCAATACTATATATAGCATTATTATAGCAGTATTATATATATATATTTATATATAATGAATGTGAAATATGTAAACATTTCAGCGCACCATGCATTCAGAATGCATAGTAGTGTCCTGTTGGATTGGTATGCTGCCTTCCAACTACATATGTCAAACGAACATTAATTTTTTGTACCAAACACACCTTGAATTGCGGATGCAGTGCTAGTATGTCTATGTTAAGACTTATGGTTTTTCTTTCCTTTAGTTGAAAGGTGGAAGAACTAAAATGCTGCAACATTAAGCTCTGCGGGTGCAAAAGCAAGAGCAGTCTCGCAGACTGTGTCAAATGTAACCTTATTGGGTTTCATATAAATTAACTTCTTTTGAGTTTCAGCATTTCGTATTCCTGCTACGAATCGGTCGTACAATTCTTCCTTTAAAACAGAACAAAATGGCAACGTAGAGTTAATCGTTCGAGCTCAAAAATCTTAATCTTAATCTTTTTTTAAGATCTTAATAGTTTTTAAGAAGAAGTATAGCTGAAATTGTATTTAGAATTATTTGGCTTGAATTTTAGTGCAACGGAGCTCTACAACCCTAGACACGACTAAGTTGAAGCACTCTAACAAAAGTTAATCTGCGTTATTGTCTTTACCTTAATAATCGACGTTAGACCTAGTAGCATTGATTTGGTAAACTAAGATTTTGGCCTTGTTTAATCAGGGACGTAGAGGTTTGGGTTTGGGTTTGGACCCAAACCTCTACGTCCCTGGTTTAATCAATTGGTCTGGCTCAGGAAAACGAAACACACAGCTTCTTGCACAGGCGACCTTGCGACAAGGGATGGAATATGAAGCGATAGTTACAACACGGACACTCTCACGTCCTGTGTTTTAACCGCTCCGAGTTCTGCCCATCCTTCACAATCACGCTTGATGGAAGGTTGGCCTCCCTGACAAGGGAGCCGTACACCATCGTCTCCTCAAGTGATTGATCTCCCGTCACTCATCCCAATAGGTGATCCTGCGAGGTACCGCGGATGAGCAGAGTGCGCATTTCTCCATTCACCCGAGGAAAATGCAAAAGGAAAAGAAAGCCGACTGAGTGCAGGCGAGGAGTAAACTATTTAGCCTTATAGGGCAGCGTCATGTGACGTCATATTGACTACAAGAGAGATAGTTGCAAGGGGCACTAGATTAAAATGGAGGGTTAAACAACGGCACTTCTATAGTCAAGGCAGTGCTTTGAGAGCGGGTTTCATAGGCTTAAAAAAACATTGTTTTCTCCAATCCCTTATGTTGCTAGGTTGTAATTGGAAGATAAAAATTCTACTTGCTTAAAAATGTCATCTGACATTTTTTCCCTTTTCCATTTTGATTATTTTTTCTCCTTTTGAAGATAGCTTTTTCCTAGAACGGAAAAAAATTCCCAATAAGCAAATGGTTTCAAGTCAAAATCAGCCTAAGGATTAACCTTTTTCCGGAAAGCTCGCAAGTTCTTACAAGTTTAGTTCGCAATCCCAGTTCAAGCAATCTTCTCGAACATCAATCAAACGGCAGCCGCCAGTTAGCCAAATAGGCCATGGAAAGCACTCGCCATTTCTTAGTTGTTACTCGCCACTCCAATAGGGGTCTGACTAATGCAAAACTTTTCAAAATTTATGCATTTATTTCATAGTACCGTACAAGTTTCTTTGAGCCTACTGTTATTCCAGAAACATTGATCAGTCTACATATGCTAGTATCTGAGTGCCAGTCTGTTGCAGGTCACCAACTACTGGTTTTCTCTCGCAAAATGGCGAGCAGCAACAGACACTGGAGAGGGTTGAACTCAAGTAACCCTGGTTCGATTCCCTCTGCAAACGATATTAGGCATGAAAGTTTTACATGTACGTTTTTGTGTTGTGATTTGGCGTTTTTTTTTTTTTGCAATAATATATTTGCCATACTTCCTCCCAGCGGTCAGTTGTGGTACCAGCGTCAATTTTTTTGCGATGTAATTTTACCCAGCCAGCAATGGAGGCAGGTGATGAACAGATATTTAGAAATACTAGCTGGACCCGTGCATGCTGCACGATGATTGAATTTCCCGAACTTAGCTTCTCCCGGTGTTTTGTCGTGTTAGGAAAGTATACTGGTGTCAATTTCTTCTCCTCCTCCCCCGTACACCTCTACTCGCTTCCGTGCCCCAACACCCCCCCCCCCACACACACCGAAGTGCACCCCCTGCCAGACTCTCCCAGTGTGGGGGGTCTGTATCGTTTGTGATTTGGTGTTAATGTATTCCCCACCAACCTACGCCTCCCCCCCCCCCAGAGAATGAAACCCCCCTACCCCCGAAATGTGACAGTCTGCCTCCTACCCTTCTTTCTCGTTTTCTCGCCCTTTGTCATCCTTCCACGGAGACATTTGCACGGATGTTTTGGTGTAGCCCCGAAAAAGTCAATGAAGTTTGATTGAAGTCTAAAAAAAAAACAATCACTGAGAAACCCAACATTCAGTAAGCAAGTAAGTCCGCTCATCAGCGAAAGTCAAAACGTCGACAATGGCACACTCCACAAACAAATGAGGTACATTGTCGTTATAATTTGTTGCAGTTATAATTGTTGTTCATTTTCTGATTGTAGCAGCATCGGGTCCTTTGACCTTTGATTGTATTTTTTTTTTTTTTTTTGGGGGGGGGGGGGGCGCCCCCCACAGAGCGTGCGGCCTGGGGTCAAAGCTCTTGAAAATAAATTGAAATTGAGTATGAACGGTCACGCACGCAATGATTGTTGCTGCTGTCTTTGAAACAATTCAGCTCAGCTTAGAAAGCCTAAATCTACGAAGCAAATAAGCTATTTTATCGTAATTAAGAAGGTAGCTTAGTTGGTTTAAAACTATACGGGTTTAGCTGAAACACGGGGTCTTTCATTTTACCCATCTGCTATATTATTACCGTAAGCGCTCTAGGATCAGCAACAAGAGCAGCCAACGATTAAAGTTTATCGTTACAATTAAAAGTAACGGGTTTTTCATTCTTCGTGCACGTAGGATGTCTTATTTATTTATTTATTCATTCTTGCTGGACCCTAAAAGCCACAAAGCTACACACTCCTTCTAAAGACTAACCCCACCTTAATACTTATCTTAAAACTAAACTAAGTGCCAAACAACCAACATACTACCACCACCAACTCCGGACCCTGAGTCTAGTCTAAGAAACGGCTGGTGGCCTCGCAGAAATCCAGGACTGTCAGGTAATTGGTTCTGCTCTCCCGGCAGCAAGTGGGATGCGTAACACTTCATTGAGGCCACTGCAGGTCCTCAGCGCAACCTGCCAAAATTGGGCCCACCGCCTACATTCCCACAAGAAATGGCTCAACGTCTCAGTGGCGTCACCACACCCACATAGAGGCGACGCCCTCCACCCCAACCGACACATGTGAGCATTGAGGAGCGCATGCCCCGTCCGAAGTCGGGACAAGGGCCCAGCATCACGCCTGGAGAAACACCCAAGTGGAGCAGGGACAGACACTGATGGGTGCAAAGCATAGAGGTGCTTACCGTTCACACCGCCATCCCACTCTGCCTGCCACTCACTTAAGGAAAGCACCCAAAGAACGGGACACAAGTCCCGATGGGATATGGGACACGTGACTAAGTCCCTGCTGTCAGCTCTGGAGAGGGCATCTGCAGCCTCATTACCATGAATTCCACTATGGCCAGGAACCCAACGGATAGAGACAGCACAACCCTCAAGCTCTGCTCGATGAAGCTTAACCCCAATCTCAAGGGCCAAAGGGTGATACACCCTTAACAACTGAAAAGACCGCTTGAGGAACGAGATCCCCGCTGCAGAGTCTGAGAAAATCCCCAGATGAGGCACCCTTAGATCCAAGCCAATATCGAGTGTGACAGACAGCACCACAAGCTCCCCCACAAAACTCGACGGGACAAAGTAGAGCCGCCGTGAGTAGCACAACTTGAAAACCTGGACAAACACATCCACTCCACCTGACCATGTATCCCGGCAAAAGGAGGCGTCGCAAAAGACACGAGCTTCCCCGTCCACATTCATGGCTGGGGACCCCCGTCCAAGGTGAAACACACTTACAAGCCCACCACACAACTCCCAGGGACTTGGCGGGTGGACCACCATGGGCAAACGAAAATTCTTCATGCCCCCCCCCCCCCCCATAACGCCGGAACCGGGGTGGAAGGCAAGCACCCTTTCCGATGCCCTCACACTTGTAGCAAGAAACGGCAAATGGTAGTCAGCTGCTGACCTAATGTACACCCTGTAAAAGGTTGACACGATAGCTCTCTTGGCCAAAAGTCTGTTGGAGGAGAGAACCCTGAGGGTCCAATGCCTCGAGACCAGCGCCTCTCTGACCACCTCAACCTCCTCAGACCACGTCAGCTGGCAGTCCAGACGGACACCAAGGTAACGAATGCTCTGGGATGCAGTCACCACGACTGAGCCAACATGCATCGTCACCGTGACAAATGGGGACTTAGAAAACACCACAAGCTCCGTCTTAGTCTGCGACAAAGCCAGGCCCCTAACTGCCAAAAGATCCTGCCCCCGTGCAACAACAGTTTCCAACTCCACCACGAGGGATGGCACATCCTGCCCAACCACCCACACCACAACGTCATCGGCGTAAGCCACCACGTTGGTTATGAGAGCGAGCTCCATCAGAACTTTGTTGATGGCTACTGCAAAGAGCAGAGGACTTAGACAGCTTCCCTAGGGTAAGCCACGGCCCATGCGACTAACTCCAAACCAATGACCACCCACCCTGGTCGCATAATTCTGATTGCGGAGAATACCCAGAATAGCCTTGACGAGCTGGTCCCCAGTGCTCATGCTCTGGAGAGACGCTTCAACCCAGCCCGAGTCGACTGTATCATACGCGGCTCTGATATCCACAAACACCGCAGCTACACAGCATCCATCCACCCAGGCTTCTCTGATGCTTGACTCGAGAAAGATACAGCATCCTGGGCACCTCTGTGTTTGCGAAAGCCAAACTGCCTGTCAAACAGCCTACCACTGCACTCCAGATGAGATTCCAGACGCCCCGCCAACATGCGCTCATAAACCTTGCGAACACATGAGAGCAGGGTGACAGACAGACTACCGACAGACTGCCGAAAACTAACCACTGAGGAGCGAGGCTTCCCCCTCCCCAAAATAGGGGTCAGGATAGAAAATAGCCAGGCTTCTGGAACAGGGGCACCCACAAACCTAGTTTGAAAAAGGCAAGTAGGTCCCGGCGTGCCTCCGCCCCAAGATCGACCAGCTGCCGATAAGACACCCTGTCCACACCCAGTGCACTACAGACCCTACAGGATGCAAGAGCAGCATCTAGTTCGACACCCTCTAACGGGCTGTCGGTGTGAGCAGCCCACGTACGGTCAACACTCGGCTGAAGTCTGGGACCGGGCATGGGCCCCAGTGGGGAACTATACACCAAAGAGAAATTCCGCTGGAATTCCTCCGCCATCAGCGCACCTCGTAAGACCACTCCACCCGCATCAAAGACCCATGACACAACAGACGTCCTGTCAAGCGGCCGCAGCAAGCTCCACACTTGAGCTGGGCGACAGCCATAAGAGATAGTCTCACACATACGACGACAATAAAGGGTTTCTCCCTGCGGAGGATGAACCGTGTTTCATCCGAGATCCCACAAAAGAAATACTAACAAACATCAGAGGGCTGCCTGCCTGTATTTCAAATTTTCATTTTAAGCAGTTCATACTTGATGGGTAACACATAACACGTGCACCAAGAATTGTTACGCTCAGATGGCAGAAGAATTCAACAGGAATTTCTCCTTGGTCTATGGGTCCCCGGGGGTCCCGAGGCCTGTGCTGCCACCGCTCCCTGGGTTGGGGGAGGTGGGTCCCACTCCACAGGACAGCCCTCTGCTGGGTTCGGAGATGGATGTGGCCCTTGCATCCTGCAGGTGTGTGGGGGGGGGGGGGGCGCATGGGGATTGACGGGATCTCATACCAGCAGTTGGTGGCCTGGGTCCTGCGGCCCGCCGTGACCTCCTTCTTTTCTTGCAGTCCAGGTTTGATGGGAACCCAGTGCCTCCCGCCTGGTTGTTTTCGATCCTAACACTGGTTCTCGATAGGGGAAAGCCACTCTCCTCTGTGGTGAGTTACCGGTCAATTGCCCTGCATTCGTGCGTACGAAAGACGTATGAGCGCAAGCTGGGCAGATGGCTGGAGTCCCATTTGGAGGGTTGCAAATGGCTTTTCGACAGACAGTTCGGCTTCCGTAGAAACAGGAGTGCCCAGGATGCTATCCTTTTATTGGAGTCTAGCGTCAGGGAAGCCTGGGCGAGGGGTGATGTTGTTGTGGCGGCATTCTTGGATATCAAAGCCGCCTACGACACAGTGGATCTTTACTGGGTTGAGGCATATCTTTGGAGCATGGGTACTAGTGCCAAGTGGTTGGTGCCATCCTTGGTCTCATGCGGGGTAGGAGCTATGTCACAAGGGTGGATGGGCACTGGTCCAGTGTCTGTACCACTGACCATGGCCTGCCACAGAGGAACTGCTTGAGCCCGCTACTCTTTGCGGTGGCCATTAATGAGGTCTTGGTGGAGCTCGCCCTCACCACTAATGTGGTGGCCTACGCTGATGATGTTGCTGTGTGGGTGGTGGGGTCCGCACTCCTCGCCCTCCTTGTAGCCTTAGAAGACTTTGTGGCCAGGGGGCAGGCCCTATTGGAGGCCAGGGGTCTGTCTTTGTCGTTGAACAAGTCTGGGGTCATGGTCTTTTCCAGGGCCCCATTTGTTCCGGTGACCGTGCGCATGGGGTCGGTCCTGGTGACGTCGTCCCGGTCTGTACGTTACCTCGGTGTCCGCCTTGACAGTCAGCTGTCGTGGGTGGAAGAGGCCACTGTGGTCCGGGTGAAAGTGGAGTTGCGACACAGGACTCTGCTGGCTCTCTCCTCCAATCGATTGACCGCTAGGAGGGCGATCCTGTCTTCCTTTTACAGGGTTTATGTTAGGTCTGCTGTGGATTTTCACCTGCCGTTCTTGGTCTCGTCGAAGGGGGCGTTGGAGCGGGTGCAGGGCGCTCAATACCTGTCAGCGGTCTGTTACAGGTTGTCTGCCGTCCACCCCAGTCCCGGCACTGCTGGTGGAGGCCGGGGAGCAGCCAGTGCGGGTCAGGGCTAAGGAACTTCTGGTGTCTCTGTGCCTCCGTGCTGTGGCTAGGGGGGGCTCGGACCCCATTGCCAGAATTATCCTCTATTACGGTGTGGTTCGCTCGCCGGTCAGGCGTCGCTTGGGTTCCCTGGGTCACGGGGCCACGTTGCTTGGTGGGGACTGTCTTGGTCGTTTCCGCCTCCACTCCTTGTGCGCCCAGTGCGTTCCTGGGCTTGGTGCGGGAAGCTGGCGGATATGTGCAGCCTGGGGAACAGTAATGGGGACAGGGGCATGTCAGGAGAGGTTCGCATCTTTTGCGACGCCTCCATTTGCCTGAATACCTGGTCTGGTGGCATTGGTGTATTTGTGGACGACTTCAAGCTTTGCTTCGCTTGGCAGCTCCAGTGTGTGCCCTCAAGTTTTGTTGGGGAGTTGGTGGCGCTTGCAGTTGCGCTGGATGTTGGTCTGGACCTTCGAGTTCCCCGCTTTGTGGTCTTTTTCTACTTCGCAGTGGGTATCCAGTTCCTCCAGCGGTCCTTCCGGCTGTTGGACGTGCATCACACGCTGGCATTTGAAATAGGTTCTAAGCTTTTCCGAGCAAAATGTGAGGGATGTGTTGTCAGAATCCAATGGGTCCGCGGGCACTGCGGGATCCCTAGCAATGAGGTGGCTGATGCCCTCGCCAGGGAGAGGGATGGGGGCCCTGTGTTGTTTTCCCTGTCCCATAGAGCCCTCCGGCCGGTTCTGCAGTCTCTCTCTGTTGCGGAGTGGCAGGTGGAATGGGACAGCTGCGAGAAGGGGAGGCACCTACATGCCATTCATCCTACGGTTTCCGCACCAACTGCTTTAGGGCTTCTCTCCAGAAGAAATACCGGGCTCGTGTCGCGTCTGCGTACGGGTCATGCTCTCCTCAATATGCATATGTTTCGCCTAGGGTGGAGACTATCCCCAACGTGTGACTGCGGTGAGGCTGAGGAGTCAGTGTCGCATTTCCTACTTGAGTGTAGACGGTGGGCACAGTTCCGCCGCATTGGGCTGGGTAGGAGAGGGAATCTCTTAGGGGTCCAGGGTGTTCAGGTGGTCGGGAGACCGCGGGTCAACTTCAGGGCTGTCTTGGGTTTCTGTACAGCGATCGGATGTTTTACGGAGTAGGGTCAAGTACCTAGGCATTCCATGGTATTGTGTGTATTCATGTCGTAGGTTAAGTAGTTTAAGTTTAATGTAGGAGTGCATAGCGTGTGGGCTGTTAGAGCCCTGTAAGTGTAATAAATAAATAAATAAATAAGACATCCCACGTGCACGAAGAATGAAAAACACCGCCCTACTGCAAAGAGCGGGAGTGGGAGCGGGAGTGGGAGTTTCCGTGTCCACCCAGTATTGGTTAAAGAGACGTCTCTGGTGAGGGCTCTGGGGTTCTCCGCCCAACGTCACGTTGTTCGAAATGCACAAAGGGGTATTGTGGCCTTTTGCCGGTCGACAGGTCGGTTGGGACCATGGTGATTTCTGGTCTTTCTTTTGCCAGCCGCTCGGTGTTTGTCCGACTTAGGATCGGGTTGGGTTGAATTTGGTTGGCTTGGGTTGGTTTTAGTTGGGTTGAGTGGGGTTGGGTCTATGGGTTCTGTGTAGCCTCTGTGCTTTTGTGGCTAGGTTAGTGCACTTTTGTTTAGTTAGTTTTAGTTTCTTAGTTTAGAGTAGAGCACATAGGGTAAGGCCTGTATAGAGCTCTCGTAGTATAAATAAATAAAAATAAAATGAAAAACACGTTACTTTTAATTGTAACGATAAACTTTAATTGTTGGCTGCTGCTGCTGCTGATCCTTGAGCGCTTACGGCATTAATATAGTAGATAATATAATTTGCGTGAGGCAACTACGTGAGGCACGTTTGTAAAACGTTGTGACGTTCTTATTAATGAGATAGGCTAATGTAGTGAGTGTATACTGGGGAGAAAAAAACAGTAAAATGGGAGCAGCACTCTAGAACAATGTTGTTTACATATTAAGCCAAAAAAGTGCACAAAGAAATGCACAAACATGCGAAGTTTCAATGCTCATTGCCGTGCTTCGTCCTCAAGCATAAAAATAACAAGCAGACATTACTTAGGTCATAATAAAATATTTTAAAGTCCATAGAAATGGTGGAACAAGTCAAAAGCAAGCAAAATCGACTGAAAATTTAACTAATAAAAATATTTTGAAAACGTTTGGACGTAAGACAGCTCAAAAACTGTCAGAAGGAGACCTCACAACATCCCAGTAAATGCAGGTTGGCATTGAGGAGAACTGGCATCCCATCGCATTTTATTAGATTATCCCTAGCAGGCAAAAATTTACAGTTTGTGGAAAACAAGAACATATTTTTTTAATGTATTATTTTCCGGCGTAAAAGGGTTGTGCACAGGTACATTTTTGTTGGGATTCAGAGTGTTTCTTTCTTCATTCAATCTTGCCTAGTACTGTTTTTCATGAAATAATATTTTAGTGTTACCGAGGTCTGGGGTGTGTCCTGTTTTTATTTCATGTTGAGCGAGTGAAAGATAATTCAAAAGGGTACAGATGGGGGTTTTATCGGAATTACTAGTACAACGTATATCTGACAACGTATTAATATGAGTATATCACGTTAGCCTATATATTTTTTAATTATACATTTTCCATCTTATCTTATACGTTGTTGATTTGTAATAAAGATAGTAAATTACAACGGTTTAGCCTTGTCTTGAAGCTCGTCTTTCTCTGTTGATTCTTTAGTCATTGTCCTATTTTTCAGTTCTCGTTTCCCGCTTTTTCTCCCTTTTAGTCGTTTCAAACAAAATATTAAGTTACAGTATGGCCTGAAACAAAATTCAAGCTTTCCCACAAAACACTAAATAAACGACTTAAGGAAACAGTGTAAATCGTATCCTTTATGTAAATGAAGGCTTAGCCGGCTAAATAGATAATTTCCATTCGGGCAACGGTATTTCCTTGCCATAAATCACGTTTCCATTGATGGGCCCACCCTCCCCCGTTAGTCGACTTGCTTTTTGCGCCCTCAGGCAATGGTTCAAGGGTGACGTGGCCCAAAATACCTGCCCTTTCAGAGTTCATGGGGTTACCATGACTGGTGAGTATATGGCTGTTTGGTTGCCCAGCTGCTGTGACTGGGGGAAAGAATGTTTTGAAAGAGATCAGAGGTGTAAGGGATCAGAGGTGGAAATATAACATAGGATAATTACAGTTTGTTAAACTTAGATTCGCTTGATCACATGAAATTATAACAACTATACTTTAAATGTAAAAATCACCTGCCTATACTGTGGTTGACTTCGATTTACAGAACATTTATGCCTACATCTCTTCGCTGTCAATGACAGAACAACGAAAATCGCACAATAACAACAGATGCAATTTGATAAGCCTTTACTACAGAATTTTTTCCACTGAGATGCCGTGTGCAGGGAGTCGAACCAATGAACTCGGGATCATTGCAAAGACGCCGCTGCCATGATTGCTCATTGCTCATAAGAGCTCATTATGAATATGAAATGTGAGCTCATATTAACAGCTACTCTGCTATTGTGTTTCCATTATAGCCATATTTAACAATAAAACCTTGCAATCCTTTTTAATTTTCGATCTAGGATTCAAACCTTTTTTTGAAAAACTCTACAAGAAAAAAGATAACAAAATCGAAGAATCGAAACTTAAAACAGACTACAAAGTGCCATTGTCTAACTGTGGATGTATCCGCAGAGCATCTGTGCAACTATTATCTTCACCTCACCAAATTCCCACCATGCTATCGTAAACTCTTGCTAAATTAATACTATGTCCCGTAGCAGGCCTAGTATGTTTTGCACCATGTGAAAGTGAAAGGTTGCTTGGCACTTGGCAGTCTGCGTTTCATTTGTTCCTGAGTTTATTAGCATTAAAATTCTAAAAGTCATCCAATTTTTGATAAAAAATATAACAAGATTTACGCTGATAATGAAAGTACAATTTCTAAAAATCATAATAGTCCATGAAAGATGCAATACCTATTTTGTTCACTTCCTTAACTAGTTTTGGGCAGTAGCTTACCTATATTTTCATTTTGGTGGAAGTGGTGTCTAGTTTTAAAACAACATCTCAAATATTTCAAAATACGCAATCCAGAATAGTAGCCTGTTGTTAAAATTATTTCTCATAGCAGTAAACAATTATTCTAAATTTAATGTTCTAGATCTATTTTTTTTAAGATACTAGCCTGATCAAGTAAATAAATAGTTTAATTCGATAGTTAGCCTGATCAAGTAAATAAACGTTCGAAAAATAATTCAGAGCAATATATTTTATGACAAAAATATGAAAAATGTGACATAAGCCTTTCAGGACTTAAAACCCTCATTTAAAATAATTATT
>JAHWFP010263913.1:11622-44817 GCA_023313725.1 Lithobius niger | reverse complement strand
AAAAAAAATTATTCCCTAAACTGGAGCACGCCTGTACATTAACGCATATTAGAAACTACTCATTAATTTACTTTGTTGTATTGAAAACTATTTGTTAACAGAGGTACGTGTATGTTCGTATAGTGAATATATGTGGTTTAAGGGACCGCTGGGACTGTGATAGATGGTCAGACAGTGAGTCTTTTAAATAAACCCCAGCAGCAAACCTGTCGCCAAATGCGACACTAATTTTCTCAAAATAAATTTTTGCAACCAACCAACCATTTTGTCAGGTTACACAAACTTAAATCATTTCTCAAAACGTTAATTAATTTTTCTTTTACACCAATAGAAGGACTTGTTGAGATGTTTAAACTGATGTAATTGAACAATACAATCAGCCAATAATTGAAGTTTTGGTGAAATTTGTTCATTGAGGTTTTAACACTATCAGTGATGCCGTGTATTATGTCAATTGTGCTGCGGGGAAAACCCAATTTTCAGTTTATTAACGAATTAGTTGTAGGCTAGTCCATCCATACAATATTTTTATGTTAAGCTGGGTTTCAAAACCTTTTCATACCTGTAAAATCATATACAAAACGACACAAGCGTGACAAGCAATTTTCACATCGAAGGAAATGTCGAGTAAATTGTCCAGAGCCATTTAAAAAAATTCTTATGATGGAATTTGTGGTGTAGGGAATAGATTTAGTTTTTCTAGAGGTTCTTTCAGAGGTGGCTTTCGGTTTCATGTAGGAAAAAATAAATGGACAGCAAAAATCATGGCTTGCAAGTCATAAAAAAAACCGTAAAAAGAATTGCTATAAGTCTACTGTGAAACTTACTGCTGTTGCGTTAGCTTGTAGAATGATCTTAGCTTGTACGGTAATTAGTTTAAAAGACGGACAAAATTAAACTGGCTTTTCTTCAATGACTACCATACACAACAAGGTGCAACTGAAAAGATTGAAGGTGGCTGTTTGCCGTGACTGAGCTAGTCCACTCAGATGGCCAAAGTTCCGCTGTTCTTTCTCGTCAGTGACTTAACTCATGATGAGATCACGGCCATTGCTCGTGGAATAGACAGTGAAGTTGCCTTTTCTGTGATAAGCTGAAATTGATCATGCTTAGTCGATTTAAAATTAAATGTAGAGGTTTGCATTCGGACACATGGGTGGGTCCTCAAAGCTGGTTAGTTTTGCCGACCATACTTTCTTAGCTTAGCTCAGTCTTATGAATGTTTGAAGTCATATAACGTATTGCTGTTTTATGTCGTAGACTATAAGAACTAACCGGCTTTGCTAGGATGGAATAACTTTGTCTGTTACTAAACATTTACCCTTAAATTTCAATGGCGAAACGAATTTGTGGGTGAGAGCTAATTGATATTAAAAGACCTTAAATTTCATCGAAGAGCAATGAAACCGCAGTCCCAGTAAGGTACAATGGGTGTTTTGCAACATTTTGCTTGAAGTAATTTGGTCACCTTCCCAAATAACAAAAAAGTTAAGTTTTAGGTTTGATTAATGCATAATCATAGCTAGGGTGATTCCGCTTTACATTTGATACCTTACTGAATCTACACCTTATAAGCCCTGATCCCGAAAAGCGCCTGTATAACCAACAACAAGTAAAAACCGGCCAGTATTAACAATCGTTTTAAACTTGCGGTACACGAGGCTACGTTGCAAAGTGGCCGGCAACAATAAGACCTCCGTAAACAATGAATCCTATTTAGGAAAATCGCACCAATCAAAGTAATAGTATTATTAGCTGGCGAAAAATAATTGTGTAAACGATGCATAAACTGCTGGCATAAACTGCTGTACGATTAAAATTAAAGGATTAGTGAAACTCGGTTAAATATTCAAAACGTGCAAAAATACATAGACGGGATACATGCCCTCGGCGTGGCCAGTGAAAAATAATTCTGTAAGAGATGCTTGAGCGTGCTGATTTGCCTCTGACATTAACAGACAAATGAACCAAAATTTCTTTCCCCTTATCGTTTTTCACTAATGAAATCGGGACGAACTGTGCTAAAAAAAACGTTACTGGCAATACTTTTTAAATCCATTTTAGAGACGAACTGTGTCAAATAAAACGACATTGGTCTCGGCACAATGATCCAACAGATAGACACTAACATTACAATACGGGATGAAATAAACTCAAAAATAGTCTTATTTTATCGGCCATATCGTTTGTTTATTGAATGCAGCACTAGGAAAAAACGCATACTACATTCTGATAATTTGCTTGATATTTTTTATGTGGAATGTTACGCAGCAGTATGCCTGTTTCAACAAGAAATATTGTCGAGCATAGATCCAATAGATACTACAAGCAGGTGCAGAATGCAGGCATCACACTTCTGGCAAATTCTTGATAACACTACAGAAGAAAAGAGGCAAAAAAAAACCTTAGTCGTCTAAATCTTATTTAAAGAAGTGCGATTTTTTTGTGTGGACTATTAGGCAGTTGGTAAGTGAAGATCAATAAGTAACCTCCTTGAGCGAAACAAGATGACGCCAACGGAATGAGCAAAGGGAGCCCATTTACTTAATACTCTCATTGAAATTTCTAAATTTTCCAATGAAAACTTTCACGTTTTGTGTTCATTATTCTTCATTTTTTTTTTCTCTCGCGATTTATTTATTAAATTCTATCCTTTTACTTTTACCTGTAAGTGTCGTTACTTTCATCACTTCCGTATCCTAGATATGAAAGATAATACAGGATGGCCTTTTTTTTTTTTAATTTATTCAGAATTCCGAAAATTTACTTAAAGGTTTGGTTCACAGCTTCTGTAGAAGTGCACAGTCACACTTCTTAATTCTGGCGAGCCTTACAAGTCCTGGAACGAATAATGTAAATTTTTAAGGAGAGTTGTCTTTACTACCTGACAAAATTTTTTATTTTCTGATGGCAGTTTAAAATTGAGAATCTGCCCATACTCATTTACGTGGTGGATGTTTAGTGCTTTGGGTTTTTTAGCATAGACACAATGAAGCTACGTCAGTAATTTGTGGGAAGACCTTGGCTTCGTTGTAAGGAGTGGCATTTTGTAGATGTGTTGGCGGGCTGGCCTGCCTCCCGTCTTATTTACGTGGGTGTTGACCAAGCTTTTTTTTTTTATGTTTTCAGGTGATATCACGCAGAAAGGCTACGAAAAGAAGCGGGTGCGCCTCCTCTCGCCGTACTTGCCTCCCGCGCAGACGCAGGGTGAGTTATGGTGGTAAAGTCTGGTGGGTTTTGTTATTGTTTCACTGCCGGGTTGGGGACTGAAATCGTTGAACTTGAAGATAGATGCATCCCTTGTTTAGGCTGGCAGATAGATTGTAACGTGCATCAGGAGACGGTCCTTGAAAATTACCAAAACCTTGAAAGTATATGAATTAAGGCTGAGGTACTTAACTGAAAAGTGTGCCATTTATGGGAAAGGCTTTGGATCAGAAAAGTATATTTTGGTAGGAATTAAAATATGACGACTACTTAGTTCCTTATGGTTTACTTCCTTGTGGTTTACTGTATTTAATGAGCACTATAACTAGTTTTCAGTTTTAAGTGGGTAAAAATCTAGGATTTTTGTTTGGTATCATACTAAAAATGGAAGTTAGGCGTATATGCTTGAAAATTATATTAGTTTAAAGCTGTTTTAATAACAATCTAAAATATTTATGGATGTACCGATCCGAAACCGATCACTTTAAAAAAAAATTGCCGATACGGGGGACAGATATCCTAAATTTACCTTATTTTATGTACCAATTAAAAGATAGCTAGGCGGATTTATTATGATTTCCTGAACAAAATGCCACAAACTGCATACCATAATATCCAACTGTTCTAAAAGTATCGATATTACAGGAAAAGTTAACCGATCCGATAACATGAATAAGGGAAACCATATTGGTATCGGTGCAACATTGAAAATGTTATGTGCTGCAAATTACCTTGTAAGTTTAGGATTAATTGTCTAAAATGATTCAAGTTACCAAAAAAAAAAAAAAACGAAATAGTCTTTAAATAGAAGGAAAAAAAGAATAGATGTAACAAAAACATGAAAATTTCTCCTCGAGCCAAAAAGAAAATTTTCCTGAATTTTAACTACAAAATGTGCGTTTTTAAAAAATAACTGAATTGTTAAATATGAAATTTAAGTATACTTTTGGTTTTGTAATGTTTGGCATGGTAGCAAATTAAGTAAATTATATTAAGTTGTAAAGAAGCTGCAGTAATGTAACTATTAAGAAAAATTATACATTTTGGAATGTGATGTAGGGAAACAATCATTGGTGGCTTAAATCGAACTGATTTAGGCCTGTTTGGAAAAAATTGGTGCTCATGTGATTTAAATCGATCTACTGTTAAAATTCATGATTTAAAACAATTGACCGAATAGAATGAGAATAGGACAGTTACATTTTAGACAATCGGTTTGACTATCAAGTTATTAAATTAATTCATGGTGGCCTACTAAGAAATCAAATAAAAATAAATACATGATTCTCTAATGCAACTAAATCCTTGCCACCTTTTCCCTTTTTTAATTATAATTTTACGATTGATTTACGTAACCAGCCATGTATTTAATGTGGTTAGTTTTCAAGGTCATGCAGTTAATAAATTTAACTTGAATAACATTGTCCTTGTAAAGAATGGCTCTTAAAATGAGAGCCTTGTCTGAGGCAAGGGAGAAAAAAACTCCAGCATGTCTTTAAAAGTTTGTTTTATATTTTTGTTTTAAATGATTTAATATTAGAGTTTGTTTTGTTTCTTTAATCACACCAAATCTGCATGTTTTACCTGCTGAATTCCCAAACTTAAATCTATGTTACTTCTCGTGTTTTCGTTTTAAGGAGGCTCGCCATGTTCTGATTGATAATTGGACAACATTTAAAGTAGAGTGAACATATCAAGCAAGCATGTGTAATACAGGCCAAGCAACAACCAGCAAATATGGAAAGCACCTTTAAGCAAGGGTTGTTGTGTAACTGGTCCTCTTTAATAAGGGCTAGAATAACCTGTTAACAATATAAGGCACAAAAATAACAGTTCATTATAACTGAAATGTTGTAGGAGTTTGGCTATTATGAGAATCTTCATCCGTTTGCAGTTGAAGCCATATGAATGCACCTAACACATCATTACTACAACACAATCATTGGACGCATTCTAATAATAATAATGTGGTTTTATAATTAATTAAAGCTTCATGTCTATTAATAGAGCATTTACCATATCTTGTTACTTAAAATGCTTTATGATGTTAAAAAACATCAGCTGTTTAAAATTATTTATTAAAATAAACGAGAAGTGCTTTCAATTAATTTACTTACAACGTTGAAGTTACCTGTCGTCAATTTTCTGTTGTGTTATTAAGCTCACGTATTTATTTCAGTACAAAACACTCAAATTCAAAGGGAGACAATGCTATTGTGAAAATGTTGGACAGTCGTATCGATTCATGATGTTAGTAGGTCCTCCTGTCTTTGTCGGACAAAACTTTAAACACTGCTTCTTATAAATTTACATAGTCCTAGTGCGCTCTTAGTAAATTCAAATTACACCTGTCACTAAATGCACGAGGACTACGTAAAATTATAGGAAGCAGTGTTTGAAGTTTTGCGTGACGAACACAGGAGGACTGATTGACATCATGAGTTGATATGCCTGTCGAAAATTTGCACAATACGCTTAGTATTCTGGCTCCCTTGGAATTTGATCATTTTCTACTGTAGTGAATCCAAAAAGTTATTTAGGGGTGGCACTATACAAAAATTGTTTATCCCAATAAAACCTTTTTTAATTATCGCAATAATTGATAATATCTCGATAAAACAAATTTTGAGGCTGGAATAACCATTTCAATTTTGTTGATTAAATAACCTTGGCTGAAGCCTACAGTGCAGCCTTCACGAATGTGAAATGTGTGGCACTCGCCATTTGGCCAGCAGACATGAAAATGCACTTGCCGTTGTCCATTACTTCTTCAGCATGTAGAAACAATTTAGCAGTTGTTTGCGTTAAACTAATTCTCCAATCGCCTAAAGTGGCTAGCAACAGTATTGCTCACTTTGTTGGAGAGCCCTTGTAATGCCGCATGCAACGCCGCAAACCGCTTGTTTTTAGCTATTACGGTTTTCGAGATATGACAATTTAAGCATCGGGGTTTGCTCGATAATTCGGTAAATCAGAAAAAGTGCGATATGATAATCAACGAAAATTTGTATCGCTATATTATCGACTATAGTGCCAACCCTACAGTCATTTAAAGTACAATGGTAAAACTCCCAAGCACATAAATGTTGCATTAGTTAGAAGTTGATTTGGTTACATATTTGTTATATTTTTAATTATTCACCCATCTATTGGTACCACACATTTCCCAGCCTGCCTCTCTTCTTGTATTTGTAGCATTTTACATAAGGGTTCATACATAACGAAAACATGGTGCCCCTCTCCTTCCCCTCACTCAAAGTGGGACGTGTTAAAAAAAAAATTATCGGAAACTCAAGTTAAAAAAAAATATTAAAAGGCAAAGAGAGAAAGAGCAGGAAACTTTGAGACTTCTCATCTTATCTGGTGTGCGATTCATAAAAAGTATTTTGGCTTAAATGATTTTGTTAAAAACATCTACTTACATCCCACATATATTCCATTGCAGTTCAGTTATTTTCTTTTCCTACCAATCCCCTTGTTAAGAGATCCTCAGCCCTCAATTCCCTTAAAAAAACCATTAGATTTAAAAGTAATGGTGTTCTTATGTATGGACCCTTTTGGCTACTTGCTGATGTCCCATCCCATCCGTCTTATATCCATCAGTGCCCACGGGCAAGGTGACCAGCCCGTCTACAAGGAGGGCATCGAGGAGCAACCAGCGGCGAGCAACACGGGACGAAAAGCGGTTCCATTCAGGTAGCGGGATATGATGAGCGTGTCCACACTCTTGAGATTATGTTGGGGGTGGTGTATGATTGCTGCGCATGCCGGATGAAAGTGGAGATTTCGCTACTTCCAATTTGTTTTTTTTGTTGGCGGTTCTACAGCACACTGACCTGCTTTGTGTCTTTTTTTTTTTTTGTTTATTTGTTTTACTGTTTGGCATGCTGTGACGACAATGCAGAGCTGCATGGTTTTTGTTTTGTTGATTGTTGCCGTGGCGGCTGCAGTCATGAATACTATCTGCGTGGTAAGAATTATTACCCATAAGTTAGTTCTTCACTTTTTAGTAAAACAAAGAAAGAAAAGAAAATGACAAACAGTTAAGCCTTGTTCCCGCATCTAAATCAAAAAGACAATTGGGGGAAATTATTTTCCACCACTTTGACTGCATAAATTGTACCTTTCAAAGCCTAAGACATTTTCATCCATGAGGCACGCGGATCTCACAAATAATCAGTTTTTAACTGCCAGGCTATAAACATAAGCAAATCAGTTGCGTTCTTGCGAAAGTTAAAATGCTAGTGCATTTGCAGTTACGATACATCCCCAGCAGTAGTTGCATTGTCACAAAAGGTCACTGAAGCAAAACATTCTGTGATGGTAAAAAAAAGCGCTGGAATTTGGTAAACGGGCTTATATTCCGATTCGGGGACTGTGCTGTCATGTGTGTATGTTAAATGTGACTGTGACTAGATCTGTCACAACTTTCTATACCAAGTATACTTGGCTCAAATCCACACAAGAATTACTTAGTAGCCTATTTTATGCGGGCTGACATACAATAAAATATATCACTGATAGATTGAATGGCGTAAAATAATAATTGGTATTACAAAGTGGAAACAAGTTGTCAGTTTTTTTTTTACGCGTCACCATTTTTAAAGGTCTTAAAATATTTGAAGGGTCATAAGGCTAAACAAACGAGCATCAATAAGTCATATTTAAAGAAAGGTCTCTGCATAGTTGTTGTGACGTCCATTTTTGTTTTGTCCCGTAGTTGTAAGCCACCATTTCATCGTCATCATCATAATAATCATCCTGTCAACGTTTTATCGTTGCCATGTAGGGCTGGTCATCTCCACCGTTGATCCCTTTTCATCCTTTCGTTGACCCTAACTCTATCCAATCTACTTGTTAACATTTTTAGTAGGACACCTGCAAAAAGCCCTCATAATTTGTTTTTCAAGTTAAGTGGGCAGTATCACGTCGCACAATGTGCTTTGGGCTACAATGTTTTGTGGGGCTCCTTCTTCCCTATTTGCCATAGTCGTTTATGGCAAGCATCATTTGTTTTCAGCCGTGCCATCAGGGTCGGCGAGCCCCTCGACTCGTGCCAAGCGTCGTGCCCACCGCCGTCTCACTCGCAACGAGAGCCGATATCACTCAGGTAAGGGGCTACCCTATTCCCCCTCCCCCCTCTCATCTACCCTTGTCCCTAGCCGACTTTTCCTTAATTTTTTCCTGTTGGGTTATCATCGAGGGTTTCATTTATCACATCTGATGGATGAAATTTCTAAGAGTGCGTTCACATTTCTTTGTGCAGAAACAGTTGGTTTGCTTTTCTTTGTTTTTTCCCCCACATCATCCTCATTGGAGATAATTTTTTTTTAAATGGTCTACAAGTGATGTGTAATACCTTGATACCGTGCCCCAAATGTATTTAGAATTTCAAAATACATACCAATTTTTCCCAGCAAAATTGACCTTGTTCTTCCTGAGACAACCTTACGGTTGAAATTGATGTTAATTCGGCAATTTAGCTTTTATATGTTGGATTTTATTTCAAACCTACGATGTTTTGCGCTGGCTAAGCTTAAATCCAAAAGCAAACACATTCTTATGAACAGACTGCATATTTGTCTGTAAAGGCACAGATTCATATTTTACTTAACTCGCTATTGGCTGGTAGACCAAACAGTTTTTATCACCAAATGTGAAACTTTGTTAACAAATAAAAAATTTTAGACATTGCATTCCAATGAAAAAATATTATTCAATTTAGTGATATAATGTTGCGTCTCTCAACGCACAAGCGTCTTACAAGTTGTGGCATATTTACATGTCCTTGTAGTTGTGTGTGTTCCAAATGCTTCATGAAAATAAAGAATTCTGGTAACCCGTAACATTAAAATCTACCACCAAGCATTGAAAATATGTTCAAATTGGCCATTAGGAAAAATATTTTAATCTCCAACCTAGCCAATTTAACTGCTAATTGGCCAGTGGCCGGTGATTTTCTGCAAGTATAGTTGCTTGCTATTCATGCTGTAGATGATTGGTGTTTATTTCTAACTTTCTAACACACATAAACATTGAAAAACTATTAGGCTTAGGTGAATTTTTAAGGAATCTTGCCTAAGATTGAATTAAATTCCTTCATGTGTTTTTGACACACACAGATCAGGTTTGAATTTATTTTCAAGTTTTAACTAAGTAATAAGAAGGCTGCAAAACTAAAGTTCTTTTAAACGACTTCATTAGAAGTACCTTGAATGGCTGAACATTTATTAAGGCCGATAGACTAAGTTAGTAATTTCAAATTATAAACAAAAAACACCGCTACATATCACCAGACAGTCCGCTATACCAAGTGTGTGGTTAAGGCCAAATTTTCAACCATTTATATTTTGGAGTTTTGTCAAAATCTGTCTTTTCTGATTTGTCCACAAACGTTTTTAAAACTTATGGCGACATGTTGTTAGTAGTGGGAAATTTCATTTGCAAATTTCCCAGCTCCAACACCAACAACAGCATGTCAGCATGTTTTGAAGGAGTTCATGGAAGAAGTTCAGCCTGAGGAATACATGAGATTTTGGAAAAACTTTAAAATATAAACCGTTGAAAATTCGCCCTTAACCACATTT
Source organism: Lithobius niger (assembly GCA_023313725.1). Lineage (NCBI taxonomy): Eukaryota > Metazoa > Arthropoda > Chilopoda > Lithobiomorpha > Lithobiidae > Lithobius > Lithobius niger. The sequence continues at coordinate 35,023 of JAHWFP010263913.1, read as the reverse complement.
GGTATAAAAGACTGTTTGGTAATACGTAAGTTTTTCTTTTCTTTTTAATTATAATGCATATATATTTTGGTGTATGGTTCACATAGCTATTTTTATGTCTTTGCAAGAATCCAGTTAAAGAATAAAATTAAGCTATGAATTGTTGACTCTAATCTTATGCTGATGCGTAAACCACCCATGGCAAATCATAAAAGAGCAATCTGTGGGGTAAGTTTATGCCAATGCTAGCTGTATAACGGTCATCAGATGCGTTTATGTGCAAAATGTTGCACTATCTGTACATGATGGGAAAATTGGAGAATGTTGTCTTTTGTTATATTTATGACAGTAGCAAAACAAATTATACATCTTAACCAGATCTTGGTAAATGATTTCTTAACTATAATTAATTAAAATTATAATGGACTGATGTAATTACAATTACTTTAATCCTGTTCCCATTCAATTATGGTTAAAATCGCTGAATTACAATTACAACTTAACAAAAAATAATAAGGAAATCTCTTATCAGAAAAATACAAGGGACCGTACACAAATGACGTCTCGCAGCAGGGGGAGGGATTCACAGAGTGACAGTTTGGGGGTTACTAAATTTTGTGACGTAACTTGAGCTCCTATTTTTACCAAGCAAAGAAATAACTTCCAAATAAATGGGGTAAAGAGCAAAAAAAAATTTTATCGGATATTTTCCGATACAATAGGACTAATTTTTCAACCTACCATACATTTAATTGTCCCGAAATGCCTCCCCCCCCATCATCGGTAACGAAGAGGGTGAAGGGGAGAAATAAATACAATACTTTGATAACAAATTACAACGACATTTACAATTAATATATTGATTTTTTGTCAATCACAGCAGAATTACAATTACCAAACAGTCTGGTCAATTACAATTAATTACAGCAGAATTGTGATTTATTACACTAAATTGCAATTACTTTTTTCAATTATTCAAGCTAGATCTTAATGCATCAACAGAAATTTATTGTAAACTAACAGTGTATTTACTTAACTGTGTTACTTGTGGTTGAGTGGTTTGGTGGAAGAAGAACCCACTTTGTTAACACTTTCGCCTTCACGAAAAACCTTCATTTAACTTTAGGTTCATTTCCCATTATCCTCATTTCATATCTTCGCTTTCGTTTATGTTCAATACACGTTGCTTGATTAACATGTTTTGTAGGTCTGAAATGCAGCGTGCATGATAGCCGCCACGCATGTCTTGTTTTGGTGAGGAGTTTGTCTACGCGTGGGTCTTTGCGCTCATCATTTTGTTGTAGATGGAGTCTAGCATGGGTCTGAAAGTGGTTTATTTAAAATAGTTTGTATGCGAGAACTGAGATTGGAAAAGTGACTTTGTTAGTTTGGGTTGGTTCTCAACATTTTTTCTACTTGTTTGTATCCCATTAGTGCATAGAATTTTAGATATTAATTGAAATTTGTAACATTACTCAAAGCCTCTGACTTCTGAAGGGGATACCAGGATGTCCTGTTGGGTAAAACTACATTTTAACACTATTTAAAATTAGTTTTTACTATCCTAAAATACTTACCTTTAGTAATAATAGCTAAAACTGCTTATTTTGTAATGAAAAGCATAAAATAAGCGATTTTAGCTACTATCACGGAAAGGAAGTATTTTGCAGTTAAGAAACAACATTTTAACCCTTTAAAATTAGTTTTACTATCCTGAAATACTTTCTTACAGTAATTCTAACTGAAAACGCTTATTTTATTATGCTTTTCATTACGAAATAAAGCGATTTTAGCTATTATTACTGAAGGAAAGTATTTTGCTGATAGTAAGAACCATGTTTCTATTTTTTAGATGAACGTGGTAGTTAAATCTTTGTTTTAACTGTAGTTTCAATTCATGCTGAATTATTATCAGGCACATAAGCTTGGAATTTTTTTTAAATTCGAGTGCATGATAGAAATAAAAATGTCCACTTCTTTAACCTCGTAATCTTGCAGACGTAACCTGTAAATTTTAACAACCTACTGCGAACTACGGTTTATAATCCTGGAAACTTAACTATAATCCGGGAAACTTAACTATAATCGTGAAAACGTTAACTGTGAATTTTGGTAACATTTTCATAATTTGGTCTTATCATCAGAGGTTCGCCAGGAGGCTGTACAGCAGGCGTTGGCAGCCATGAAGGACCGTGCCAAACCATCTGTGCCCATGCCATCGAAAAGGACATCTGTTATGGCTACTTCACCGCAGAAGGAAAGGCATGAGTCTGGTAATAAGAAAAGAATTAAATGTTCTTGAGTCATAAAGATCCGTGTTTTCACATTTTTTTAGCGTTGCAAACTACTTAAAAACTGATTAAAACCTCAGAAAACATAAGAATTAACTGTTTACCTATTTTTTTTTATTCAAAGCGACTGTACTTTCTGAAGTGTAAGAAGAAAAAGTAATGTTTCTGATCGTCAACTGTTAATTACAGATTCTAGCTCGGATGAAGATAGTCTATTGAATGAGGGGTCTCATAGTACCCCAGAACGTGAACGAGTGCCTCGGCAATATTCGTTAAGTGGCCCCGGCGGGCTGTCGGACTCATCCAGCACCAGTTCAGCCCGGGATACCCCACCGCAGCTACGCCACCGCCACTACAATGGTGGTGATCGGAGTGAACGGCAGCGGGACGTAATAACGAATCTGGCAGATGTGATGCAAAATCTTCGTCCCTGTGAGTACAAAATGTGTCAGAATTGGGAATGTGCGATACTCGAAATATACGAGCCGAGCAGAGTACGCAACTTATATTCGAACTTGCTCTGCTCATTGTATGAATCCATGCTCGAAAATCTCGAATTTGGTTAATTGCGATAACTTTGCCAATTTTTGACCGATTTTTGACATTCTAGCATACTACATTTGTCATTGTGAACAAGAGCTTTCCAGTGATGCAAATTGAAAGCCAGTAGCTTTCAATAACCCTAACAAATAATTAAAAAAATTTGCAAATTAACAATATTCACCAAATACTCGCATTTGGCTCGGCTCGACTCGAGTTAAAATTGTACACTCCTAGTACAAGTGCTGAAAATTTGTTTAATTTGTAAAGATATATTCGATATCCAGCTAAGCCCGATACTTAAGTTTTCATTGTTAATCTTTCACTAATCCTTTCAGCTTTCGCAGCACCCAGTATTTAGCTAAAATGGTCCGATATGGGTTGGGAGCTCTTACCATAGATAAATTATTGCATTACCTGTAAATCCACGACTGGACGAGGAGGTATAATGAAAAGCTTCTACATCGATGATTTTAGATTGCTTTTAAATCCATGGTATTCAACACTTGCAGAAAGCGTAAGTGCCTAATCTGTGTGGTATGCCATGATTTAAAATGGCGATGTAATTAATATCAATGATATGGCGTGACTATTGCTATATTTCCTCGGCCATTTTCAGCTTGTCGGTTTGTTTATGATAATTTTTCAAATTTACCACTGCGTGTTTGATACATTCTCCTTCACACAATTTTTTCTAAAGTGCAACTCATTTGATATGTGTTGTAGCATCTACAGGGAGTCAGCCGCCGGACGTGACGAGCAACACAACCACTTCGCGCTGCACTGCCGCTGACCGCGTCAACCGCTACAACCAGTCCCACCTCGGTTCCGTACGGATGACGCACCACACGGCTGTCAGCATGGATGACACCATGGGTGAGTACGGTAAGTAGACGACGGATTTTTTATTTAGCATGCAGTGGTTACCATATATTAAGGAACAAAGGTTTGATATTTCTGTCGTCTTCTCTAATTAAATTGAGAAGTTATAGTGTTAAGGTTTGGGGGGAATCTCACCACAGGTATTTATAGTCTACGCACAGTTCAACATTTGGTTTACGGCAGCGTGTCGGTGCCTTAAATTATCGCGGGTAAAAAAAAGTTGTATCAGAGTTTTGGTTCAACCATTAAAATTCATATTTTTGACAAATTTTCCGAAATGTTGACCATTTTGACCAGTATACCAATCGGCTCGAAATGAGCTTTTCACTGGTGTAAAATTCAAGCCTCTAACTTAAACCACATCAAAAATATAAATAAATAAATAAAAATAAAAAGTCTTAAATACTACATGACATTAAAACTAAAAGAAATGTGGTTAGTTAAATAAAATAAAATAACCTGGATACCAGTTGCATAAACGTATAGCGTCGTTGGTAAACAAGACATTTCTTTTTTCTTTTCTTTTTTTTTGCAATGCCTTATAACATAAACTAGGGTCCTTAAAGGTCCCGAACATGATGACATTGTGTACATTATGTATGCTGTACGTTTGATAGTCATCAGGCATAAGACATTTTATTTTAATCGTTGATTTCTTTATTGACTTATTGTTTTCCATTTATTTTTATAGACGTGCTGCAGTGGTGTTTTTTGTTTTGTCCAAATTTTGAAGTTTCAGTACCTCATTTAAACCGCGTGAGAACCAATTTACACTATTTTCAAAAGTTTGTAGATACCCAATTTTTTACTAACAATATTCATACATTGTTGTTGTAGTAACAACTCGATATTCTTGTTCAGGGATGCGCTGGAGTGTAGTTGTGGAGATTTGTTTACAGCGTATTGTGCGTCCGTTAGCGGGCACACCCTACGATGCAAATAAAGCCCTACAACTACGCTCTAGCACACGCGTGAAGAAGACTAACAAGTTGTTACGACAACAATGTTCAAATACTGTTGGTCGAAAATTTCCCAAACTGCTTGTCAAGGAACGTTTGAAAATTGCACAAATATATTCTCTTAAGATTATTTATTTCAAAGTACTTCTGCTCACTCTTCTTTTCCATTTAAAGTGATTCTCCGATAGCTTTTCGACGATGTTAATACTGGCGCTCATAAAATTATAAGCTTGGTTGTACATTTTGTTTTCTCGTTAGTGTGCTTGTGCTAGATTTTCATTTTTTCTTTCTTGAATACCTCAGTTACAGCCCTCAGAATCTTTTCTAGAAATTTTGAATTTTATTTTGTTTAGGTCGTTCTCATTTCTGATACATACACCAAACTTGCTGCTAGCACTAACAATATGCAACCTTGTACAGCAACTGGAAACTCATAGTCTTGAACTAAAACTAAACATTGTTAGTAGTGCTAAACCATTACCTCACCGAGTATCTTACAATCGCTAGACGTCTATCACAAACTCCAATCACTTTTTTAACACAAAGCTTGGTGAATCGGAAAACAAAATGATTAACTGGTGCTTATTAGTAGGGAATGATTACAGCTGTAAGAATTGTTAAATTGGTCATGGTGGGTTCATTCTATGAAGATTATTTGTTGTTGTTTTGTAGGTACTGGCAAGTGGAAGGTGTCTGCGAAAATCCAGCAGCTGCTCAACACCCTGAAGGCAAGTGAGCGAAGAGAGCGAAGGCAGGCTTCCGCCAGAAAAGCGCCCACCACAGTCAATGTAATGGAGGGGAAGGAGGTGGCCGGCGCTGGGGAAAGCCGCGTTTAAATTTCTTTTTTCTTTTTCTCTTTGACTATGTAGAGACCCAAGCGGAAGCCGTTGCCCGAGTTTTATGTTGATGATGACGCCGAGTTGGAACGTAAGTAGCGCTGTGTCGATTTGCAACATTTAATGACCCTCTGCTTTTAAAACAAGATGTGCGCGTTGGCTTTCAGTTTGGCGAGTCAAAAGATGAAATTATGTGAGCCGCCCAAATGTCACCTCAGATTAAAGTAAAACCTGGATTATCCAAACTAACTGAGACCAAAGGTTCCGAGGTGGTTTATCTTGGCGAAACACGGAGGGGTATCCAGGTTCGACTAATGGAACACGTCGTGGCTACCCGCTCTCACGACCACCGTGACAAAATCGCAACCCACCAAATTGAAACAAACCATACCACCATGCTTGTTTCCAACATCAAAAAAGACAGCTACCTAAGAGCACTGGCATTGTTGAACTATTAAACAGAGAACGTTAATCCTCTCATGAATATTCAACCACCAACGTACCCCTTTTCCAGCACCAGACGTTTTTAACGTACCCCTTCATCCAGCACCTGGTCCACCCCTCACTAAAAGCTGACCTCTACTCCAGATGGAGTAGGCCTATAAGCTCTTCTCCCACTCGTGCCAATTGAGGTTAGTGGAGCAGAGCTCGAGTTTTGAACTCCAGCAAGTTGTTTCGATGTGATCCAAAAACACCATTTCACAACGGCCTGAAGACATTCTTCTACAATTAAATCGATGACTAGTATTGTGTATCGAAAATTTGCTAACAATTCAATTTTGTTGTAAATTAGTTTGAAAATAGCGTATTTAGTGAAAAGGATGACTAAAAAGTTAATACTTTAGTAAGAAACTGAATATTTAAGCCATTTCAACTGAAATGCCCTATGAATGCAGTCTTTTTTACTTTCGTTTTTCGAGCAGGCCAAAATTAAATGAACCGTTTTCTCTTTCAGAACTTGCAAATCAAGTTGATCCAAATGCTCCGAAACCAGAAGGCAGCATCATGGCTCCCGCAGTGGGAGAGCAGCTGGTGGTAAGTTCCTTATTTGACTTTTATTGGTTTTTGAAATATTAAGATTATTGTAGCGTAAGTTTCATTTGGGAGAGAAGCATTCTGGTCAAATGAGGAATATAGTTGATTGATACATTTTTTCAACGATTCAGATTCCGTCAGGATTGCCTCGCAACCTGGAAGCTGCGATCCAACGTTACGGGTCAGCCACGTATAAAGCGTCTGCGGCCACGGTACTTGACGCAAATGGCAAGCTGAGCTACACACTCAGCTACGGTAAGTCTACTGTTCAACAAGTGTTGTTCATAAGGTGTACTTGGGAAATGTTCATACCAACGTCTTAAACTATTTTTGCTTATTCTGTATAATTTGCTTTCAGGCAAACTCCTTAGCCGCAGCCAAAAGATTGCCTACGCCCTTCTTACCAAAACTGGACAGAAGGGAGAGGGAGTCCTAAAACCTGGAGATCGGGTAGGACGGTAGTCTTGATATACTTCCAGTTTGTTGTATTATGAAACGAACAGTATTTCACTTATGTAAATATTAAATTACTTCTTCCTTCAGGTGGCTTTGGTTTATCCAAATAATGACCCGATATCATTTATGTGCGCCTTCTATGGCTGCCTAACGGCCGGAGTTGTACCCGTGCCCATTGAAGTGCCTCTTACCCGCAGGGTGAGTTAACGGCCTTTTGTTCATTACTTCATTGTTTTATGCCATTCAAGTTGATGCTTAACTTATGTTCTTATTGTTATAGGACGCGGGATCGCAACAAATTGGGTTCCTTCTGGGTAGTTGTTGTATAACGGTGGCCTTGACGTCAGAAGCGTGTCTCAAGGGGATGCCCAAAGGAACAACAGGCGAGGTCGTCACTTTTAAAGGTTAGCAGTGATGCCATTTTGTGTTGCGTATCGAATTCCAAGTAACCAAAATTAAACCGTAAAAACAATTTTTGTCAGGCTCATTGCTAACTTTTTTCTCAACCAAATTAAAAATAAAGCCCACAAACTGATTACTTTGAATAATTGGAAAAATACCTGCAAAAGGTTTTTACAGTGACGTGCATACGACATCACAATTTCAAAGCTCACACTTCACCACCAATAAATGAACAATAATAAACTCTGTCCTGTTGAATTTTCGGTAGAATAACGCAGCGTCCACCTTCATCAGAAGTTTTTGTTTTTTGCCTGGACTTCTGATGAAGGTGGACGCTGTGTCATTCCACCGAAAATTCAAATGGACAGAGTTTATTATTGTTCATTTATTAGTGGTGAAGTGAGAGCTTTGAAATTGTGATGTTTGAACAATTGGCGATTCAAACACAAATTTCTTGTAAGGTAGAGTTTATAATTTTATTTTAGAAGCTTGCTTTTATAAATTAAGTAAAGCAGGTGACAGGCCGTTTTAATATGCACAAAGCACAAATTTTTGGACCTTTCATATAATTTCTGTGCTAGATGTTCAGTCAAGCTCGCCCCTGAAATAAGGCCAGCCGGTATGCGGCAAGTAAAAGGCTGCGGGGAGAGGAAGGGTGTCTGTGCTGTGGTCTGCCTGTATGGGGTGAAGTTGGAATAGTTAACATTGTGCCTATTTGGGTTCACGAACAAATTTCTTGCAAGTCCCTTCAAGACCCTTTGGCGATTTTTTTTTTTTTTTTGCTTAACGTGAGAATGACTCAACCTATCGTCCTGAGAATGCACCATTCAAAAGCTCTCAAAAAAAATACAAACTGTTCAAATGGTGTATTTGAACGTCAAAATCGGTCTAGTTATGGCGAAATTATCGCAAAAAGAAGATCATGAAAGAAAAAACAGGATAAATCTAGCAGCAATATTAGGCCTATACCAATTGTCAGATTCAAGGCTCGAAAAAGCTAACATCAGTGATGCATCAATTGAGATAGCAATCAGGTAGTACGCAAAATAATAGGATTCAATCGGCAATTTTTGGAATGTTATGAGTTCTACAAAAAATTACACAAATAGGGCTACCACCGCAGTAAAACTGCTCAAACATTCTTCTTTAAATTCACCTTCCTCAGAAACATGGGCACCCGAAAAATAATGAAAAGCTGGTATTTGCATCTTGGCTTCTCAAAACGTAGCGAACAAATTGAATAAACTTGAGAAAGACTGAATTAACACTTCTTGTAACTTATTCATTGTTTTCTTTCCCCTATAACGTGTGAACAGTTTATGGTAGCCATTTGAAATTGGCACCATTGGAAAGCTGGTGGAAAAAAAACGCTTCGAATGGTGTATTGTGATACCAAAATTATCTAAAATTAGCAAAATTACTAAGGCTGCACTGATACTGATAATTAAGGCTGTACCGAACGAGAATTTTTCAGCCGAACCGAACCAAACCGAACAGACCTTAAATAAGCCGAACACCGAACACTACCAAACCGAACAAAAATGTACCAAACCAATCTATCTTAAACTAGAATGTAAAAGAGCTTAGTTCACAAAGAGTCATCAAAGCACAAGTTTTTTAACAAATGTAGGTATTTTCACATGGACTCGTAAGTCCATAGATGTTGAAACTGTTTAAACATAAAAAATCTCCACTACTTTTACATTTTCCCTTATAACTTCTGAACCATTAGAGCTAAAGTCGCTCATTGTCCGCGGCCAAAAATCAAAAAATCCGTGCCGAAAATTTAACTTTTTCGGCGGAATTCCGCGGCAACCATTATATGGGTTTCCACGACTTTCCACGTCAATAAAATTAAGTTTCCACGACATTCCGTGCCCCCACCCCTAAAAATAAATAAATTGATTATTTTTTTTAGCTTAGCCTACATCTACGCCTACTTCATACCTGTCATGGTAGGGACTTACAAGTTTCCACAATTTGGCAATATCAATAATTTTTGCAAGAATAAATATTTCGTTAGTGCCTCACTCCATGGGTGACTGAAAAAAAACAACTCGTTCCATGACAGGCTACGGCAATTTTTTCTAACTCCCTGCTTAAAAGGTTACCCAAACCTAAAAATTTGGTAAAAAAAACGTGCGATTTGGGGGAAATAATTGATTTCCGCGAGAAATGTTCTTTTCCGCGATCGTCGGTGGAAACGTTAATGACCCCAAACATAGCAATAATCCCCTACCACTGAAAATAAACTTCGTCAGAAGCTTAATTCAAGATCCGCGATTTTTGGCTAAGCCTGGAATCGCGTATTATGAGCTACTCTAATTAGAGCTAGGAACTTGTGGTTTGGACCAACAGAAAGCTGGCGAAAAGACCTTCAAAACGGTGTATTCAAACATCAAAATCCGTCGATTAGAAGTGAAAATATGTTCGGTTTGGTGTGTTTGAAAGGCCGAACACCGAACCGAACCGAACACCCTCTGTTCGGCCATGTTCGGTTCGGTTTGTTCGATTCGGTACAGCCTTACTGATAATGGAAAGGATCGGTTGACGATATTTGTGGATTTGGTATCGGCAACTTTCGCTGAAATATTGATAACTGTGGAACCGTTTAAGATTACGGCACGCGGTTTGCAGGTTTTTACCTTGGGAAACCACCGAGTATCTTCCTAGCTATCTTTTAACCATTGATTGTGGTTTTAAAATTTTTTTATTTTTATTTAGGTCCTATTGGACTTAAAAATTATTGAAAAAATTGAGAAGTTAAAAATTTTTCTGAATCCGAATCAAATTTGAATCCAAAACATCCGGCTTCAGATCTTGTTTAGATTCGATTGATCCCATGTGATAGGTCACTGTTGGTATTGGAACCAGTATTCACTGGTTAGGTGCTGGGATGTTATCACTGGGCTGTTTCTGCTCGCTTTGCTCGGGGTCCCCAAAGCCCCCTCTCAAAGCTTGCGGTGTCCGAGGGACTTACTTTTCCTCCGCCTTGTAGCTGGTCTCATGGGAGATATAATGGAATTATAGTGCAATGACCTCATTAAAAGTTTAATTTGTTGTTTTTTTGGAAGGGGAGGAGAGTGTAGTTGCATCCTTCCGCACCTGAACATTTCAGTAAACTTTTTCTTTGATTGTCCGTCTTCTAGCTAATGGCACTAATAAAATGTTTTGAAGCAAGTGTATTTCCCACCTATAAACATTATATTATTGTATGTAGGTTGGCCCAAGCTGACGTGGTTTGTCACGGAACACTTAGGAAAGTGTCCGAAAGACTGGATGCCTCCGCCTAGGCTAACAGACGACACGCCTGCCTACATAGAGGTACCCAATTGGATTGATTTGTCTTAGCTGGTGCTAATAATTCATACGCATCGATGTCCTTTTCTTTTTCGTATGTCTGTTATATTTTGTGATTTTATTAGCGAATGCCTTACAGTCCTTTATTGCTTAATGTTTTATTGATGTATTTTTTATTTTATGATTTTATTCTTTTTTTTGTGTGTAGAATATGAGGAGACCTGTACCTGGCATCAACCAGGTACTTCTATTGCTTAGTCATTTTATTTAGAAAAATAAGTTCTAGTTGTGTAAGCTGCACCTTTTTATTTAGTTGCGCTTGCTTTATTTGTTAATCATGTTGGATGTTTTTGCATTTGCAAGTGTTATCCAATTGTTATTTTCATTAAACTATTATGTCTTTGATTGGGTTAGTTTGGATTGGAAGTTTCAGTACCATTTTCATTTTTGTTCAACTTCGTTTGAATCGGTGAATTCATAGACTTATCTAATATCGCCATTCAGTTTTATTCTTGGTGAAAGTTCTGAGCAAATTTCTGAGATCTGTCCACAGCCATATCGATAAAAGTGGTTTGATTTGGAAACGGACAGGTTCACCAGTTCAAATCGAGTCCTGTTAATGTAATCAGTCTCCAGTGTATAAAGGTTGCGTACTGTTACTTGTTGTGCACTTCTTCGCTGTTGGGTTATTTGCAGCCATTCAGCAATTCAACGTTTCGTCAGTTTCCTTCGTAAGGAACACAGTTACCAACCTGTGACAGCAGAGCTGGCAGTAGGAAATCCTGTAAAAAAAAAAATTAATACTAGGCCAAGCTAGTTACGGAAAATAAAAATATTGATAAATTTGTTTTTGAAGAAATTAGTAGAGATTGGTGCAAACCAACATAGAAGGGTTCAGAATCAACTGGTGATTCATTGAAGGAATTTGCTTTGAACTTCCTGTCAGTGTCCTGGTTACTATTTTTATTTTGTGCGACCTTTAAGCTAACTATAATAAATGCTTAGGTAACACTCACTGCTAGCCGTTTCTTATTAAGGTTTACCTAAGCTTGCATTTGGGTAAACGCACTCTCGTAGGGTGGAAAGAAATACAAGAGATAAAAAGTAACTATCGCTGCACTCAACGGTTGCAATATATATTTCTTACCGATGGTACAGTGCCACATACCCGCAAGCATTATCACTTGTGCACTCCCTGTAGAATGTTGTTGGTTTGATTGAGTCCAGTGGCGAGTTAGCGATCAGCATTCCAGAAGCAATGAACAACAACGAAGTTATGTCATCAAACGAAACTCGCGTGGCAAAAATGAAAACTTCTTTCCAGGTTAACTATTTTTAAACAATCTCAATCTTGGCAGATGCAGCACATTTTTTAAGATTCTTTGCAAATTAAATGTGGAGAAGAACAAACTGCCGGGTGAGAGTGAGAAAATAGGGAGTATGGTGACGTTAAAGACGGTTTGAGCCATCAGTTGGCCTTTAAACCACTGAGTCAATATTAAGTAATATTGATTTCAGCGAAAGTGTGCCAACGTGCAGAAAATCAGGTTGGAATTGGCACGTAGCCCCCCCCCCTCTCAGAGATATATTCGGACCCCTTTTCTTTCACTATACCACAAGCTAGTGCTGGAGATTTTTTGTAATGGTTGTGTAGCTGAAGTGGATCAGTCGTGAACCTTGCCTCCCAGACCTTTTGACAGTAAACAGGACGTCTTCTAAGGAAAACAAAAATTTTAGAATCGCACCGGGTAACTTTCGAACGTGCCCAAACTAGATGATTCTTCAGAAGAGCTGGAATTAGCTCCCATAGCTGTTGATGAAACTGGTTGGCTTATTTTAAGTTGCTGCATCACATACTTTTTATCCCACGGTCACTGTGACCATACGTGGTAGATCGGGATGGTGAAGTATGCTAAGGTACGGAACTTGGTTGTTAACGCTTAACAACTGAAGGGGGCTTAAGGAGGGTTATGTCTTTTTCCCTTAACCCTTTAAGGAGTGAGTTAAAAAAAAATTGTCGTCACGCACGGAGTGAGTTTTTTTCTTTTTGGTCACCCACGGAGCGATGCACTAACGAAATATTTATTCTTGCGAAAAATATTGGACACGATGATCTTAAACTTGCTACGTGCACGCCACAGGTATTCATTAAGGTGCACAGAAAAAATCAGACAAATTGCTTTAATAGTTTTGGAGAACGATTTCATAAAATTACGGGCAGTAATGAACTAAAATTGAAAATTTCCATGTCAAAAAAATGCGTCCGAAAGTCGGTGTTAGTTAGGCTACGAAATATTATTTCCCACCTGATGGAGTGATAAGCGACAGTTTGAAGGTTTATAGGCTCCTTTTTCGTTTTAGTTTTGCATCTTAGCTACGGTTTTAATTTTTTAATGTAGTGTAACTTCATCTTTCTTGTAATTTTCGACGACGAACTGAGCACAAGCACTCACGTGAAATCCAGAGCGCGCCATGGCGGCCATTGTGAAATCACTCATCAGCCAATGACAATGCACCAAATCGGTCACTTGGTACCAACTGGCCAATGAGGGAATGCGATCTTCTACTGCCTTGGAAAGGTTGCTTGAGACAGCCAGAAACAGCCTCTAACATTTTGTCTGTTTGGCCAACGCCAAATGGCCATTAAGATTATATGTTGAGAGGCCTGGATAGAGGGGATTTCCAGCTTTTCAACGAATCCAAGACAGGTCAAACGGTTCGATCGCTACCGCTGATCGCAAATAACTTAATTTTTTTGACTTTGTCCAACTTGATTCACGCTCATCTTCACAAAGTTAAGACATTAGATCTTTTAAAACTCGATCTCACAATATCTTGCGAATTTTCGACAACTTAGGAAGTTTGGTGGTATAACTGCTTCACATCACTGCTTCATACCACCAAACTTGCTAAAGCTGTCGAAAATTCGCAAGATATTGTGAGATTGAGTTTTAAAAGATCTAATATCTTAACCCAATGGTGCCGAGCTACTGATAAATCCGTAGGAGCACGAACGCGCGCTCCAGCCGACCTACGGAAAAATCCGTAGGTCGTTTTCCGATGCTGCCCCTGAATGTTGGCAGCACGCTAGCGACCTGATGACGTCACCGTCAGCAAGCCACACTTTTACCGATTCCAACATGGCGTCAAATTTGAAATTCCGTGCATTAGTTCGTGAGATATCGATTTTTACAGTAAATGGTGCACGTTTTTTTTCACAAATCGCTTCAGCGCGCCCTAAATGGATACCAAAATCAGGGGCAGCAGCGGTAGCGAGCCGATCTATGAGGATGGCCGTGATAAACTTCGGATTGACAGCTGTCAACAACCAGTCGGCCATGTGACCACAGCTGTGTTTTGCCATCGTGGCGGCAAATTCAATATTTTTATTAGGAATGGTGTTAAAATTTAATTATACTATAGTCGAAATGAATTAGAATGCTTCATATTGGTAAATTTTTTCGATAGTAAACTGGTGATCGTCGATCAATTCAGTTGCCGGAGTTGTTTTTTGTTACTTTTGCGTTATTATCCCAACATTGCCGTAATGTAAACAAATAACTTTTTTGGTATAATTAGAATTATAGAATTATTTGCTATGAATTTGAATGTTTCATATTCGTATATTTTAGCGGTAATAAAACTGTTGATCGGCGATCAATTCAGTTGCCGGAGTGTTTTTTTTTTTTTCGCTGTTGGTATTCCCGTAATGTAGAACAAATGTATTTTCGTGGCGAATTTCCTATATCTAATTACTGTAGTTTATTTGCTAATTACTGTAGTTTATTTGCTTATTACTATTAGATTATTACTAGTCTAGCGGTAATGTGCGATCGGCGATTCCGGAATTTTTTTTTTTTACGACTGCGTTATTACGGCAATGTTGTCGACTATCTAGTTATAATTTCGCAATTATTTGCTTAGATTAACACCCACCGACTACAAAACTAACTATTTGTTCCATTACAGTACTAATTTATAAACAAATCAGACTTTTCGGATTGGGAACTGGTGATGTTTATAACGCTATGCAACAGTACGACGCTGGCAGAATTAGGCCTATTCGTTTAAGCCTAATTGCGCGGACATCGCCAATATTCCGCGATTTTCGGTAATTTTTTAGAGATGGGCTTATTTTCATTAATGTTTACAATCTAACATGGAGAATCACGTAGTGGATGACCAAAACTATGACTTTTTTTTAGTATCTTATTTTTATTCCTTTTCACGAATTTTTTTCAAGTTACTGTAAATTGAATTAGACAAAATACACTGAAATTGAAAATACAAATAATTCAGGCCTAAACTAAAGGGTAAACCAACATAAAATAAACCACATAAAACAGGTCCATCAACATAAATAGGCCTTTATATTTGAAAAAAGGGGGATGAAAATCATTTTCATAGCCTGCTATTTCAAAAATTGTAGCCTATGGTAAGTAAATGTTACAAAAAAGTGGTTAGCTAAATTTACTTATTGTATGCTGTGGTCAAACCACAAAATCTGGTTGCCTCTTCTAAGGACCAATGGCTGGGATCCCATTGGGGGACGGTAGGACACATTTTTTATTTATTTTTTATTTTTTTTATTTTGGTTAATAAATTTCATTCCTCAGTGAACACTTCATGATGGGCTTACTATTTAAAACTACATTTTAATTAGTGGCACAGTTGGAAACCTGTTAGTGCAATTCTATTTCAGGTTAGAAAAAAATTCTCTGGGCCTACAAGACAGTGTACAGGCCAAAAAATTGGCTTATTTTTTTTATTTTGCAAAATTGTTTCAGGTTTTTTTGTAGTTCATGTATTCATATTTTTGTATGCAAGTTTTACAATTTTATCACATAGACCTACATTTAGCTACAAAACAAAAATGACAGCCTAAAATACAAAAAAAAAAAAAAAAAACCTGTACTAACTTACATACCAAATGTTATTTTAGCAAGAAGCTTACATAATTAACCTTATTTTCCTTTATTTTTACTAATAATTATCGTCTTTTTGCCAAATAGTCACTGGAACTGCACATATTGCGGGAATGTGAATTTATTTTTTTCCCTCAATTACTAACCCTGAAAAGCCTTTGGTAGAAACTACTTCCCAAGGCATGCAAATTATAGGCCTATAGTTGTTGCCTGTCATATAAAAAAAAGTGTATACTAGGCTACAATACTTTAATAACATGATTACTGCTGCTGCTGTAATATTCAGAAATAAAGAAATAATGCAAAGTATAGGCCTACCTGTGCAGGGAGTCAGTCAGCAAGAGCAGTTAGTTGGTGTTTGCAGTGAAGCATCCAAGATGGTGGTCTTAGTTTCATTAAAGTTGTGTACACTAAGCACTCTTTATTTATTTGTGGCCAAAGTTGTGCATGTATTGCTTTGGGGTTTGGATGGAAATGTGTCTAAAGGTTCACTGATTAATTTGGTGGTAAAAAATAATACCCTTTCTGCATTGAAAATTGGTCAAAATTGATGTTGAATGAGAAACTTTTTCTCTCAACTGCAATTTTGTTTTCAGTAGGTCGGTTTTCTTAATTTTTTTTTCTATCTTACAATAAAGATACAGTTTTGAAACCAACGTACTGATATAGCTGAAGATGTTGTCTTTCTAGTGATATTTTTAAAATCTTCACAAATGCAATGTATGATTTTTGAGCAATGTTTAAAGAAGTTAGTGCAGAGTTTGTTTGGTGGGTAGAGAAAGTGCTCAGGGTGCTTGCACCTTTTGAGGGAAAAGGTGGTCAGGCACCATTGGGTTAACTTGGTGAAGATGAGTTTGAATCAAGTTGGACATAAAGTCTCAGAAAATGTTGTAAATTTTCACTGTGAAGAACTCCGTCATTTGTTTACTATTATTTTCCTTCTAACTTCGGAAAAAACGAGCAAACGCGACATTTTTGTAGTTTTTAGTGAGTCTACAGTTAACTTAAGTGCTTTTTATAAAATTATAGACATCGGTGACAACATTTTATTTACAGAAATCGATGCACAACATATCAGGTAGCGAATTTCAGCGTTTCGCATGTCGATATTTTGGCCGAAAATTGCATTTTTCGACCCGCACTTCCCCGGACGATATATATGTTGTTACTCCATTGGGCCACATCGTTGCCAACATATATATACGTTCATACTACTTAAAGGGTTAAGGAACTTGGTTTAAGGTTCGAAAGTTGACCGTATGGTAAGGAAAAATTGCTAATTGTTTAACCCAGGTTGGTGAGTTAAGGTGCATGGTTCATCATTAAAGGAAAGTCCAAGTGTCTTTCACCAACTTGTAGTGCAATTTGTTTGGTCATTTGGTTGGGATTGTCGACTGATATCCTTCCATAAGCCAAATAAAGTCATCAGCTTGTCAGTATACTTCCGTTGTAAATGGTAATGAGTCGTTGCACCCATCATTAAAAAAGGTACATTAGATTAATACAGAATAGTTTGCTTAGTTGTAGGAACGGTGCGAAACTTTATTTGTGGAATTAAGTTGCTTACTATGAGAATGGTGAACTTGCTGCGAGAAGTGGTTTAGTTTATACTGTGCCAACCCTAGTGGTCGGAGCTAATACTTTGTGAAAGCATACAGCCTTAGGCCGGGGAAAAAAATAAGTTTGGTTCTCGGGCATTTCGAAGGTCGAAAAAGGACCAGGCCACCCGGCTTTTTATTTTATTATTTATTTTCAAAATGCTATGAAAATGCTCCATATTTTTCTTTTCCTTTTAAGCAGTATGAATGTATATAAACGTCCAAAAAAAAAATCATCCCAAACACTGTAACGACGTATATATAAGGTAAACTATGGGTCGAAAAAAGCAATTTTCCGTCAAAGTATCGAAATGCGAAACGCTGAAATTCCTGACATGATGTGCATCAATTTCTGTAAAAAAAAAAAAACATAGTTAACTAATATCTACAGTTTTATTAAAAGCACTTTAGTTGAGTGTAGACTCACTAAAAACTGCAAAAATGCCTTTCTCATTCTTTTTTCCTAAGTTAAAAAGCGGAAAATTGGTCATTTTTGATCAGTGGTAGCGGTCGAATTATTTGACTGGGCGCTGCCATCTTGTATTAGTTGGAAAGCTGGAATTCCCCTGAATCTAGGCCTCTCAACATATGTTCTCGATGGCCATTTGGCATTGGCCAATCAGGCGTATTGTAGTAGGCCGTTTCTGGCCGTTTCAGGCTAACTTTCCAAAGCATGTGAAAATCGCGTTCCATTATTGGCTGGTTGGCACCACGTGACCGATTTTGCGTGCTCTCATTGGCTGATGCGCGATTTCAACAGGGCCGCCGCTGATCGCTTCGGATTTCACGTGAGCGCTTGACAAGAGTGTTTTAGTTCGTCATTGCAAATCACAAGAAAGATGCTGTTTCACAGCATTAAAAAATTAAATCAGCAGTCACGATGCAGAACTAAAATGAAAAAGGAGCCTATAAACCTTCACACTATTGCTTATCAGGTGGGAGCAACGATTTTTAGCCTAACTAACGCCGACTTTCGGACGCGTTTTTGTCAACACGGAGATTTTCGATTTTCATTACCGCCCGTAATTAAAAAAACAACAACAGTTCTCCGAAACTATTAAAGCCATTTGTCCGCTTTTTTCCGTGCTTTTTAATGAATATCTGTTGCGTGCGTGTGTTTGAAATAATTGTGTCCAATAATTTTTGCAAGAATAAATATTTCGTTAGTGCCTCACTCCACGGGTAACGACGTAACACGAATCTGAGAAAAAAGCGATTGACCCGCATGATTTTTGGGGACCCGCCCGCGCCCGAGAACCGAACAATTTTTTTTTCCCGGCATTAATTAGATGATAAAAGGAATATGTGCAATGTCTGCAAGTGCTAGAAGTTAATCATGTTAACCCTTTTAGGCCTACGCCATTTTTTCAATTCTCGAGTGAGAAAGCCTATAGCCGCTACATGGCTGCCATGAACAAGTTGCATGCCTCATAAAATTAATTGTAATAAAAAAACTATGCCGTCTAGGAGTATAAAAATTCGCAGACGTAATAATTATATTGTAAATTATTGACCAGAAATATAATTAGGACTATCGTCCTACGTTTTCATTATTAAAAAAATCCTGAAGTTCGACCACGTAAACCGCGCTAATGAAAGTTTCAACTTGCAGTACTCGAAATGATAACATCCACATGATATTCTTCGTCGCAACGCCTGTTATTACTTCCTAAATCATTATTTTATGTTTTATTACTGTAAAAATAGTTTAAAGTTGGTTTATTTCTTCGAGATTCACGATTGATTACAGCTCACTGTCAAATCGTCGGCAGACGCCATAATGACCGGCTGCCCGCAATGCGACGCTCTCCTGCTAGCGCCAATGGATACGATCTTGACTCGCTTCGCGTGACGTCATTAATGAACGGCCGAAGAGTCATGTGCCCCGAACGAGCCAATCAGAGCTCGTGATAGCTCGCGATGCCGAAGCATTTGAACAACGGCCGTTGAAACAGTATATTTCAGTGGAGGAATACAGGCAGTGACATTGGAGTTGATGACGTCATTTTTCGCGGGCCAAAAAATTGGGAATTCCCTCTCTCGAACGCGACCAAACTGGCGGATCTACGTTGTGTCGTTCCGGATCCAAGTGCTATTTTCACTGACGTAAAACTGATAGATGGTTCTTAAGTAACGTGCAATCTTTGTGATTCGCCTATTTCACGTGGGAGAAACTCCATCATACATTCACCACAACTAATATGCGAAGTCATATACAAACAATGCATCCCAGCAGATATTCAGAAATTTCAGCAGCACCTGCAGTTAATCCCGGAGAACAAGACGCAGTTCCATAAGTGGAATATGCTCAAGTGCTAAATGATGTAGAAGAACAAATGGTTCAAAATTAGCCTACAATTGCAGTTACCTTTTTTGTGGACAATTGGTGCTTGAAAGCGATCACCCGTTTTCAAGAGAAATGACGCAGATGATTGCCGAAATGTTAGCTGCTGCCAACCTGCCGTTGTGTTTTTGTACAATATTAACAAATTGTTGGTTCAAAATGCACTGTGAAAAATGCACTACATTGCTGTTGACTAACACATTTTATGTCTTCTGGCAGTATGCCTCCGACAAGGACGGTTCTGTGATGGGAGTCACTGTGACACGCTCCGCTATGTTGTGCCATTGCCGTACGCTAACCACGGCTTGTAACTATACGGAAGGTGTGTTTTACTTTTTGAGTGCATTTTTGTTGTGTGGTTTGCCTGTTATTCAATAATATTTCCCATCATATTCCAGGAGAGATTATGGTTTGCGTGCTTGACTTCAAACGAGAAGTAGGCCTATGGCACGGTATTTTAACGGTGAGTATGGGTTTATCTTGTAATTTTCTCAGGTGGAAGAAATTTTCATAAGTTTTTTTGCTCAGTTGTTGGCTACGTTGAGGGTCTGCGATCGACTGAATCTAAATTCAAAAGGATCCGAAATTGACACTGTTTTTTTTTTCCGATTTAGAAACGTCACTAATGTTAAGGTTTACATCTGTATTTATTTATATTTTTTCTGTAAATATAAAATTTGCTTGTTTATTGTATTTTAGAGCGTTTTTAATGGGATGCATGTCATCTTCGTGCCGTATTCGCTTATGAAGGTCAATCCAGCCTCTTGGATGCAAATGATAACCAAATTCAAAGGTAAATATAATGGATAAAATGGTTATTTTATATTTAATACTTCGTTTCACAAGTTCACCTTTAAATAAAGATGTGCAGTTTTAACATTTAAATGCATTATTCTTTCAGCCACTGTTGCAGTTGTCAAGTCACGAGATCTGCACTGGGGCCTCCTAGCCACCAAAGATCACAAAGATGTGAACCTCAATTCTTTACGAATGCTTTTAGTAGCTGATGGTGCCAATCCCTGTGAGTACCACCTTTTTGCCCTACATTTAGTACATTATCAATTTACCCTTGAATTTGCCTTAAATTTTAAGATCAGGAAATTAGCGGTAATGCTTCTTTACCCCTTTGTTGCCCATGCCGAACTGGATGCTTTTTTTTTTAAGTCTTGTATGATATTTGGGTCAGTCACGTGATTCAGTATTTAAGTGGTGGTAAAAAGCTAATGAAAGCCACAATTTAAAACTTTTCTGTGCATTCCAAAACGTTTGGTTATGCGCACATTGTGTCGTGGGTTAAGTCACAAAACTATGTTTTGGGGGTGGGGGGTGAGGCTAAAATAAAACTGTTTTTTTTTTTACTGAAGTGTAAGCTTTAAAATTGGGCACGGAAATTATATTTTGGCCCAGAACCAGAATTTTCTGCCACTGTCTGCGACATCAATTGTCGGGAAAAAATTATCTGCAGCTAATCTGGTTTTTTTTTCCGTATGGTTACCACACATTTAATAATAATAAGGCCATTTAAAAAAAGAAAGTTGTTTCTCGGGTGGAAAAAAAAATTTTCCATGCGGGCGGGCGGTTTTTTTTTTTACATTTTTTTTTTTTAACCACACCAATGACAATAATAATTGCTGTTGTTAAGAGTAATAATAGATAGTAGTAATAATAGTAATAATGATATACTCTGATCCCTATTGTTGGTGTGGTGCTCGTGATGGTTTTTTTTTTGTCCAGCGTCTCGTAATGGTATTTTGTTCCAAGCGCCGCGGTAAATAGCAAGGAAAATTAAAAAAAAAAGGTCCGTGCGGCAGCTTTTAGGCGGTGCGGCGATGCCTGAGAAACAACTTCTTTTTTTTAAATGGCCTAATAATTTTTTGGTTTTTACTGAATAACTTTCCACTGATTTATCCCATTGATCTGGCTCTTCTACCAACGGAAAGGCCTCGTCGAAACGCTTAATGTGGAGTATTGGACCGTCCAAATTGGTCAAAAATTGACGAAACGGCAGAAATATGGTCAAATCGACACTTTTGTCTGCGTCTGTGCCGTATTATTTGCGACATAGTCGCACGTCGCACCCTTTTCTGCTTTCGGGCATTTTGGTTCCACGGATTGCTGTGACTGATGGACACGGAAAAGCATTGTTTCTCATCTGGTGTACTTCCTCTATTGCAACTCCCCTCGTGGTGTAGTGGCTTTCTATTGAATATCAGATATTAGGAAAGTTGTCTTTTATTAAAGTGTGTCTCTTACTTTTTGTTCTGTTACTTAACAGGGTCATTGTCGTCGTGTGACCAGTTCCTGAGTGTATTCCAAAGTAAGGGCTTGAAGCCTGATGCAATCTGCCCATGTGCCTCTGCCTCGGAAGCATTAACTGTTTCAATTCGAAGGTACGTAATTGTGTGTCTCCTCGTTTGTTGGATGCTATTTTAGGTGTGTTGATGCTCAAATTCCAGTATTCTACGAATTTTTGATAGGCATATGTCTATAAAGGTGTTAAAATATGGTCTCCTATCTTCTTCAGGCTATTAAACGTGCCTTTTTAATTTTTTTTTTCATCACTGTTGTGTTAGCTGTACCGAGGAAAATATTTAAAACTATTAATAATTTTGAATATCTTCATGGGTACTACTTGCACAACAGCGATGTAAATAACTGAAGAAAGCACGTTTAATAGCCTGAAGAGATAAAAGCACCATATTTTAACACCTTTATGGACATATGCCTATCGAAAATTCTTAGAATACTGATGAGAGAGTTTGAGCGTCAACACAATTTTCCGGTAGTTAACTGAACATTCAAAGCACGATGGCTGCATTTTTCTATTTTAGGTGTTTACTTGTTTTCGTGAAACACGATAAAAAACCGGAAATAACCCTACTTGCTTGTAGCACTCCTATAACAATGGAGTTCTTGAGGCTTCCGAGCTAACCATTCTTGCTAAAGTAACTCTTTACGGTGAAACCGATAATCCACGGGCCTTTGGAAATAAAATGTTAGGCCATTAAAAAAAGAAAGTTGGTTCTCAGGCCCCACCATCACTGATGTTTTGTCGGGAAATTTATAAGGCAGTGTTCTTTATTAATGTAAAATAATATCCCCAAAATGTATGGTTTACGCAGCGACACAGAACGACACAGACAAGGGAGTAGGTAAAAAACAGTTTAATCAAGGAATTAAAACACCATGTTATACAAAATATAACATACAATTGGCCAAATTGGGGGCGGCCTGGCGTCGACCTCCCCTTCCCTCATGCCACCCTGGCACCCTGTGGGCTTGCAGTAGAGGTGGGGATGGCGCTATCCTTGCACTGCGGCCTGTGCCGAGCAGTACGCTGAGGAGCTCGAGCAGTACGCCCTTGAGGTGGCGCAGGTCGAGTGGGGAGAAGCACCCCGCCCTGACGTCTGCATTGGGGTGACGTAGCCGGGTGCGTGATTTGGGGGCCGGAGGGAGTCCGTTCCTGCAGCGCCAGGAAGGACGGAGGAATGCCAAACGAAGCCGCAGGTGTAGAGGCCCCCAAATGGCAGGTAGAGAAGAGAAGCAGGAATACAAAACCAGTATGCAGAAACTATACAGCAAAACCCCTCCACAACAAAACCCAAGTGAGATTGGAAAAAAGGAACAACCACTTGCATGCGTCATTGACCGGAAACTACACCGGCAATCACAGAAAGGTATCGCTATGAAGGGGCATCACTGTACAAAAAAAAATAAAAATAACAACAACAAAAAAAACAAAAAAAGCAATACATATAATAATATGGAGCACGAAGGATGGCGTGGCACTGTTGCTGAAGCAGAGGAGCACTGTGTGTGAAGCAGAGAAATGCACTATTGGGGGGGGGGGGGGG
>JAHWFP010263913.1:0-11522 GCA_023313725.1 Lithobius niger | reverse complement strand
GGCGCAGATAAGAGCTGGGGTTCCAAACCCGTCATGTAGAGTGGCCACGTAGTAGCACAAGAAGCGAACACTCGTATTCTCAAGAAAAAGAGAAAAGAAAAAAAAAAAAATTTAAAACACCACTGAATTCACAAGAGACTGGGGCATCCACCAGAATTTCCGGGAACACAAGTGGTCGATTCACTTTGCATCGGGTGCAGAACAACACATATGGAGATGTGCCTGTCGGAGAGTGGCAGGATCCGTCCTAATGTATCGAGTGTAGCAGTTGGATGCCCAACGTCCCAGCATTTGGATGATGTGGGCCTCCACGTGCGCCTTGGCCGCAGAAGTTGCTGCTCCGATGCGGAATGAATGGCCGTTGAAAAGGGAAGGGTCCAGGCCTATCGAGTCCAAAACAGTTTTCAATCTAGAGATGAAGAAGTTGCGAGTTAAGGCTCTATCGGTATCTTCCAGGAAAAAAGGGTCGTTTGGTGAGTACGTCAGTTGTGATCTGATGTCACGGTAAGTCCTAAGCGCGTGCACAGGACAAATGGAGTGGCCTGTGCAAAAGAGGCCGATGTCGACTCCTTGCCGAAAGGGGTCAGTCTTTGAGGCAGAAAGCGTGATGGTTGCTTTCAGTGAATCAGCATCAACGAAAACACTGGCCCAAGTAAGGTTGGTTGCCGGGCAAAATGTTGACCGCACTGTGAATTCACCACAGCGGAGAAAGGCAAAAAAAGCTGATACACAGGCTGCTTCCATCATCCGATCCACAAACGGTGCAAACATCCCTTGTCGCAACCTCCCAACAATTTTGCATAGTATTGGAAAAGTAATGGGCAACCTGGGCCGACGCACGGAAACTGTCTCGCGCTTGATGGCACGTAGAACGGTTGAGAGTCCCGGGTGCATAGCTCCAGATGGGCCACATAGGGGGTTTGGCAGGCCGCGTTGGATAAAAGCAAATCTGACACCGCACAGATATAACTTGATAGTACCATGTCCTAGGCCTTTGGTACTGTTGCAGAAGGCCACAAAATAGATCAGGAGTTGTTCGGATATTGGAGGGACAATTTCGTGAAGGTGGATGCTGAGCGAAGCGAGAAAAGCACAGTAAGTTTTAAAACCTGTGTCGTAAGCCAGGCGTGTGCTCGGCGCCAGAGCCACATCGAAGAGATGGCGAACCACTGATGTTAAATGAAGATTACTTGCGAGTAATTGGGGCATGTTTCGGGGAGTAGCTGAGCTTGCGGTGCAAGGTGCCGGAACTTTTCCATCTGAAATCGAGAAAGGGAGTCAGCAATTAAATTGGAAGTACCTGGGATATGAGTGGCAGACAGAAGAAAGTTTCCCCGGAGTAAACACCAGGTAAGCCGACGCACGAGTTGCATGATGGCAGAGTTGGGTGATCTCCCTTTGTTAATAATGTGAACGGTTGCCATATTGTCGCAATGGAACAAAATACGTTTCTTTTTCCACTCGCTGCCCCATAACATTGCAGCGATGACGATGGGGTACAGCTCCAGAAGTGCAAGGGAGGGGGATTTTTTCGCGGGTGTTTGCATCTCGGGAGGCCACCGACTAGCGAACCACCGACCAGCGAAATAACCGGCAAAACCTAGGGTAGATGATGCGTCGGTGTAAATGTCCATGTCCGCAGCAGGCGTGACCGAGCTGTCATGGAAAAAAGAAACACCATTCCACTCTTCGAGAAGGAAACCCCACCAAGCCAAGTCTTTCTGGCAATCGGCAGAGAGTTTTACTGCAGCATGGAGGGATTTTCCGGAGCATGCCACAGAGATCAAATGGCCCACGAAGGAACGTCCCGGTGGGATAACCCTCGAGGCGAAGTTAAAGTGTCCGAGGAGGCTCAGAAGTTCCCGTTTGGAACACGAGGACTTGGCTGAAAATCCCCGCAAAAGTTCGCTGATGCGCACTTTTTTCTCCAAGGGCAGTGAAGCCTTAGCTAGGGCGGTGTCCAGGGAAATACCCAAGAAAATCAGTTCGGTAGTGGGGCCTATGGTTTTATGAGAAGCAAGTGGGATACGGAGCTTGTTGAACACCTGTGTGAGCAATGCCATAGTCCGCAGTCCCTCCATTTCGTTGCGGTCGATAGTAAGAAAATCATCTAGCAGATGCAAAACATTACAGATGTTATAGTTGTTATGCAGGATCCAACACAGTGCAGTTGCGAGCTGGTCGAACAGTTTGGGGCTTGACCGTGACCCAAAAACGAGTCTTACAAAGAAGTAGTAGGACCCCTTCCATTTTATGCCATGCAGATGCCACTGGTCGGGGCGAATGGGCAGCAGTTTAAATGCATCCATGATATCCGTCTTGCAGAGGTAGGCTACCTGTCCCAGTTCAGTAATAATGCGGATTGCATCGTCAAGTCGTATGTACGAAAGGGAGAATTTATCCTTACAAATCAGCTCGTTGAGGCTACGATGATCAGGGTCGTTATGCGGGCTGGAGAGGTCCACTATCATCCTCTTCTTTCCAGAATATTTACCTGTGGCAATACCGATTGGGTTGATACGTACCACAGGGAAAGGCGGTTTCAGGAAAGGGCCAATGAGGTAGCCCTTCTTGAGCTCATCATCAATCAGAGCAGACACCGCGTCAGGCTCCCTCCTTGCTGACCGCAAATTTCGGCATTCGAAGGAGGAAGTTGGCAGAGACTCCACTCCGGTGTGGAAGCCTCCCCTAAGTCCCGAAACCAGTTCGATCACAAAAGTTCGGTCAGGGTAATTACACAGTTCTGCCTCTAGGGCATCAATATCGATAGGTGTGGAAGCAACGAGCATGTCAGGTAATAGTCAATTTTCCACTCGCGGACGCTTGTCTCCGGGTGGTTTGTCTCCAGGTGGCTTGCATGCGGTGGCACTGTGAGCACTGCTACATTTGCTGCAAATATGGGCAAAAGGGCAGTTACGTCGCACACATCCCCTGGCGTGGTTGTAGTTATTGCAGACTTCCGTACCATTGACGATAATTCTAGGACGTCCCATGATGTCGACATTTACTCGCTGTTCGGAAGGAGCCAATCCGTTGCCTGTCCCCATTCCCCCTCTCTGGTAGCGACTGTTAGCGGGCTTGACTGATACAGGGGGAGAAAAGGGACAGGTGTTTGATGCATGGTTGAGACTGCAGCAGACCGCACAAGTAACAACTTTTTGCCCAGCAAAAACTAGATTAAAAATGTCATTGTCTCTGATACTCCAGTCCACGATAATATTGGACTGGGCCAAAATAGCAGCTGCTTTGGCAGAAAAGGCAAGATGATATTGATAAAACCCAAGCCCTTCAAAACGTCTAGAAAGATCCAAAATCGTCCTGAAGTACAGGTCCATCTCCTTGTGACGATGTGGAAAGCTGTCGCACAACACCGACTTGAAAACATTAAATGCCATCGAGAATTCTTCAATAGAAAGTAGCCTCGCAAAACGTGCATCATTTGGCTTGCTGCCAACACTCGCGGTAATAATATTATCGAAAGGGTGCCCAACTCTGCCATCAGAGCGTGCGGGCGTGACGAACGGGAAAAGAATAAATGCGAAGTTGACATCCTTACCCTCTAAAATGTCCTTTCTGATTTGTGCACTGACGGCATCTGTGTAAGCAACCGAATCAGCTGCAATACCAGATCCAAACCCGGCTGTAGGCGTAGTAATGTTCGTGGTTGCGAAATTAAAACCAAACGTGCCTGGTAACTGTCTTTGCGCTGTAGCGGAAGCCAGATTATACGATCCCGGAAGTGGAGGCAACATCGAAAACGTGGTCGCGCCGCCAGATGTCGCATTGGTAGCTCCAGGGCAAGCGCCGCCATTTTGGAAAAGGGACCGTTCATTTTGTAAAATGTTCAGTTTTTCATTTAATGCAGCATAATCGCGGCGTACTTTGGCAAGTTCGGCTGCCAAACTAGCAGAACTGTCGGCAGGAATGCAATTGGCGGCGAGAGGATCAGATGGAGAAGAAAGAGTTTCGTTTTCCGCTGCACCACGTGGTCGCGTAGGCGGTGGAGTCGGCGAGCGCTGGTTTGTAGCTGCTGCTGCTGTGTTTTCGTCGCACGTTGGGATAATGGCGATCGCGGTGCTTGAAGTGACGGCAGCAGCATTAGGGCAAACGGAAACAGTTCCTACGTCGGCTTGGTTTTCCTTGTACAGTTGCAGCAAACTGGTCCGATTGAAAGCAGTGGGCGCTCGAATTCCTTTGTCCGCTAGCTTCGCACGTAGGTCGGCGGCCGTCCAATTTGCAGGATTGTCGACATCGAGGTTATTGTGCCGGGAAACAGAGCGTGGTCGGCCCCGCTGGGTAGCGGGACTCCCACTGGCTGTTGTTCGGCTGGAAGAACGACTTCTTTTCATGGCGATGAAGAGAAGAGAAATAAAAAATGCCGAACGCTGAAATCAACGACGAACGCTGGTGTCAGAACGACGAACGCTCTCAGGAAGAGAAGCACGCTGACGAGAAGACCCCAACAGCTAGGCATACGTCACTTCCGCCCCCCCCCCCCCAGTGATCGCTCCGTGCCGCCGCCCAAACCAGTCCCAGTGCAAGCACTAGTCCCCCATGAAAATAGGGATGAAAAAAAAAAATTCCGCCCTCACAGATTTCTTAAGAAAAAGGCCCGAGAACAAACTTTCTGTTTGTAAGTGGTCTTATACCGGGCTTATATTATAAACAATCGCTTTTGTAATCATTATTACCTGAAGACCCTAAAAATTAGTATTGTTATAACAGGTTTATTATTACAAAAGGTAATTATGGTGGGGTTTAAATGTAATGCTAATCTGGTTAGCAGTAGGGATAGACCGAATCTACTTTTACCAAATCCGATTCGGATCCAGATAATTAATAAGATTTGGAGAATCGGATGGGGATCCTAACAGAATCCAAAATAAAAAACACCTTTGTTTATTGTTTCAGCCTTTACATTTTATACAGACTAAATTTTCTCTCTCGTTGAGTAAAATAGTAAATTGAGTAAAGTTGAAAGGTAAAAAAAAAAATTGAGTTCCCTGATAGAACAGCTGTCCCACAAGTCGTACACACGAAGCATAATTTAATTTTCGGCAAATTTTCTTGCCTTGTTCACAATGAAAGAGTAAAAAAAAAAACACTGAAATGGCTGGAACAACCTCAAGTTGTTCAACAACTTGCCGCCATCTTAAAGTTGAAAGACTTGAGTACACATTTTCGCAACTTGTTTGTTTGTTTTGCCCTTATAGCTTTTGAACAGTTTATGCTAGTCATTTGAAATTTGCTTCATTGGAAAGCTGGTAGAAAAATCACTTCGAATGGTATATTGGAATGTCCAAATGGGCAAAATATTAGCGAAGTTATTATAAAAAAATCATCTAGACGTTAAAAGGTTTGCCGAATCCGAATCAAATCCGAGTTCTAAAGGTCTGGCTTCAGATTCGGATTCGGTCGATCCCTAGTTTGAAGTACACGTGAGTTCAAAAATACTCTCCATTATTATAGCTAATTCGCTAGATTATGCTCTTTGCTATCCAACTTACCCCCAAGTTTCTCGTTACCTACCAGCTCTGCCCTTGGGCACAATCACATAGCGATTGTAGCGCTGGGTGGCTATTATTCACTTTTTCCATATGTGCCTCCTGTGCTCTGTGTGCATTTTGAAATATTTTGTTTTATTTTGCTAACCATCATGCAGCCGTGATTTCGCGCAGTGGGCAAGGTGATCACTTATGGGGCTTGTGGCCATACATTACCCCTGGCGATGGACACAGTGTGTGTCTAAAGTGTTGGCCGTTCAATTTCCGGTCCGTTACTTTTGAAGAGTGTATCGCACTCCGCTGTCAAAGTCACAATATTTTTGCGTAGTAGGAAGTCCGACCAGAAAGATTCAAAGACAAAGAAAGGCCGAAGCAGGTGGGAAGCAGTTGGCCGAAGAAGGTGACGAGCCATTGGATTAAAGGCTCGTCACTGACGTGCTTAGTCCCAAGTGGTCTCTTGCCTACAAAATTCACCAATGATGATTTTGGTGATTTTGAAGCCAGTCTTCAACGACCGCGGTGTCATTGTCAACTGTAGCATCACCAATCCCGAAGCCGCAGCTAACCCCTGTGGGTGTACAAGTCCACAAAGCATGAAGGCAATGTTTGACAAAGTGAATCACTGATCGGTGGAGCAATCCATAATGCTGCCAGCATGGAGGAGAAGCCGGAAACAACAGTCGCTATACGCTTCACACCTTACGAGGTGTGGCTTAATATGGAGTCTCCGCAGAAATTCAAACGGCCATTGAAGGTCGCATAGGTGGCACCGACCAAGTGGCCCAGAGCGTGACGGATCAGCAAAGAATTTCTAAAGTGTTTTCACTGTTCAGGTAACGAACCTATCCATTCACTGTTGCCACACGTTGATAAGGTAATCTGCTATCGGACGAACTTCTGGCTTCTGCGTACTGAGCATAGGCAGCGGGGGAGATCTTCCAGGACATAAAATTGCTTACATTGCGGCTAGGGAATAACATCCAGCAGAATCCTTGGTTTTACAACTAATTAACATGCCGATCATCACACTCCAGTCCACACGGAGGATGACCACTCAGAGCTATGGGGCGCCAGGCGTAGGTCACCATGTGATAATCAATTAATCATCAAACACAGGACGTAGATCACCAGATTTCCGCCACCGATCATAACAACAACATCCGTATATCAGTCATGAATCGCCAGGTGCCGCTCGCTACTCACCATTACTCTGACGTCGTTGCCACCAGCAGAAAGCAACTGCCAGTCGACACTCTCAAAATCGGGGCGTTAGACGGAGTTGGACTTCTGATTGGTGTCACAAGAAGCCCGCTACCCTATTCCACAAAAAGGAGACGTAACTCCCAAGATTCCAAGTTCTCACGAGGAAGTGATAGTCACCATCCCTCACACCGAAGGAAAATTAATCAGTATTTGCCTGTCATTACTGGAGCCACAGCAGAGAAAGCCAGCAAAATCAAAGGAGACACACGAGGATACCAGATAGGAAGCAAAGCAAAGCCCTTTGTGCAGGGAACAGGGAAAGATATTTTACTACCTGTACCTCCCTTCTGACTTCTGCAAGGCGATGCCGCTGCAGTCCCCAGAGAACAACCCCCCCCCCCCCCAAAAAAAAAAATTCTAAGGTAACTAATTATGCCCATAAAGAGGACATCCCGCCAACCCCAAGCTTACAACCCTAATCCTGGATGTTGTTCCCGGTCCTTGCTGGATACAGGCGGTTTGCTAAGAGTCTGAGCATTCCCAAGGCATGATGCGAGCAAAAAATATTTTTTGTCTGGGCTTGGGAACTTTGCTACCTACGAAGAGGTCATAGTACTCATAGAGGAACCAACAATGGAATAAGATTCGTTCTTGCCAAGACTTGATTACATCAGGACCCCGACCATTAAGCAATATGACTCAGAAGAAAGTATCCTTTGACTCGGCCTTCAGGCGAACTCCCATGCAGACTTGGTATTCTTAGCTTCGACAACGGCGTTAGAATCGATCCTGACGACTGCAGTGGAATTCCGCAATCCTGAGATTATTGAAGAAAGCATCCCTTTGTGTAACAGCCTACACAATCGACTGAGATTGGTAGAAAACTCAATAATGCTTAGGAGAGATGCGTACCTTGAAGGAGTGCCCAGAATGCATAAGGACACCCGCCCCCCGGGCGGGGCCCGCCCCCGGGATTGTCCCTGGTGTCGTTCCATTGCAGCAATAAACAATGGGAAGCTTGTGGTGATATCACCGGGGCTTAACCTTTTAAGCAGTATGAACGTATATATGTGAAAAAAAAAATCGTCCCGAACGCAGTAACGACGTATATATACGTCGAAGCTTTGAAGGGATACTGCAAGTCGAAAAACATAATTTTCAGCCAAAATATTGAAATGAGAAAAGCTGAAATTCGCTGCCTGACATGTTGTGCGTCGATTTCTGTAAAAAAAAAAAAAAAAAAAAAAAAAAAACACTGTTGTTACCAATGTCTGTAATTTTATAAAAAGCACTTTAGTTGAGTGTAGACTTACTAAAAACTGTAAAAATGTTAGGCTTGTTCTTTTTTTCCAAAGTTAGAAATCAGCAAATTGGCCATTTTTGATCAGCAGTAGCGATTGAACCGTGGGAACCCCAGGTTTCCACAGCTCGGTGAACATCATCCCAAAGAAGAATGGAGCACCAAGACTGATATTCAGTCTTCTTCAGCTAAGCTCGTTCCTGGAAAAGTACTACTTCAAGATGGAGACACTAGCATCCGTCAGGGAGTCACTGCAAAGAAACTAGTCTACAACGTCAGTAGATATGAAGGACGTGTATCTCCACATTTCCCTCCATCCATCGGCTTTCAAAATCTTTCAGGTCGTGGTAAACGGGACGATCTACTGCTTTAAGTCGTTCCATTCGGGCTCTGCACAGAACCACAAGTCTTTACAGCGGTACTCCTACCAGTGCTAGGATATCTACATAGGAGGAGTGAAGGCTCATGCCTGCCTCGACAACTGGCTAATGCACAGCCTATGCAAGAACAGGCTTCTAGCCCACACAAGATTCACCAGAACATTATACCAGCGTCTGGTCGTAGGGATCAAAACAAAGCAAGTCTTAAGTGGCTTGCCCTTCTGGTAACCCTACTGTTAATGCGGCAAAATTTTTATTTATTATTATTATAAAGCAGTTCATGATGTCACTGGAGAACAATTTCACGTTTCTTGGGGCATTATTACGATTGGCAGAGTTCCTGGTTTGACCTTCGGATGAGAGGATAGCATCCCAACATCCGCAATCCAGGAGATATCCAGACAAGAATTCACGTTTGTGATGAACCTGAGCCGAGTAGACAAGTTGGTGGATTTGATGGTGTCTCTGGTACCAATGGGAAATTGGCAGACCCGAAGTTTCCATTAGTTTAGAAAGGACAACTGGGTGAAGAAACAGTCCTGGGATGACGTTATCCAAGAGGAAGAAATAGCGGTGGCCGAGGAGGACCCTGCCTTTGGTTTTGGCCAACCTCTCATGGCTTCCCTATGAACCCCTAGGAAGGCGTCACTGCTTCATATCACACAGAAAACCATCTTCGTGGTGGCCACTCTGTCAGCAGCTCGACAGAGTGAAATCACAGCCTTGTCAAGAGGCAAGAAATGCATACGCTTCGAAGCAGGATGGAGTAGTGTAACACTGCTCTATTCACCGGAGTTTAGGGCCAAAACAACAACGCCCGGACCATCGTATTAAACCAATCATCGTAACGGCGTTGGGGCCGATTGTAGGGAAAGAAGACAAATGACTTCAAGAACCAGGGACAAGAATTGGAATTTGTTCCACTCTTTCTGCTCATCGATCCTTTGTCTCAATTAGCAAGAACTAAGGGAAAGCTTTCTCCTCTAAAATTGCACTGTGGATCTGCGCAACCATCAAGCGCATCTATGAATTGTCTGAGGAATGCATCGACATCCCGAAAGATATCGAGACACTACGGGCGCTCTTGGCTTTGTTGGAATTGGCACCACAGTCCCCGTAAGTGAAATCACGGAAATATGCTCATGGAGACATAAAGCTACATTCTTAAGTCGTTATTACAGAGAATTGGGTGAAAAATGCAGCTTATCCTCCCAGGGCTCTCATTCGATTGTCGGGTAGCTAGCTCTCGCCCAAGATCTCGAGGCGAGTAATTAAACTTTTAATCATGTTTCACGCTACCTCATCTCAGGTTGTTTGGTTCACCCACCTCCTTTGGACAAAGTCAGCTATAATATAATATTTTTAGATTCAAGTGAAAATAATATTTTAAACGTAAAATTGGTTTAAAACCACCACCCAGCCCCACTCGTTCCGAACCCTTAGGTTGGGATGAACGGAAAAGTGAGTATTGTCTGCCAGGTGTGCAATCGCTTACACGAATTCACCCAAGGGCAAAACTGGTAGGTAGCGAGAAACAGAAAGGTGCATAATCTAGCAAATTAGCTATAATAAAAGAGAGCATTTAGGATAAGTAAAAACCAATTTTACGTTTAAAATATTGTTTTCAAAACCTCTTGGGCAAACATTAAAAAGGCTTCACTGTATCCACATCGGTATCATAGATATCGTGTGGGATCCGTTTCAGTATCAGACGGTATGAGTGGTTAACCAAAAATTCTTTTCTTTGAGTAACATTACCTACACTTTGATATACGAATGCGTGTCATGTGAGGTTGGCCCATATTAATTCTAAGCCTACATTCATCTCATTCCTCCTCCTACAAAACCCACATACTGTCCTGTCTACTTCCGTGCATGTGTGGTGTTTTGTGCATGTTTGAATATATCTCTGATACAAATTTGAGTTCATTTCTTGCAACTTTTTCTTCTTAATGCAGTTGAATATTGATTATCAGAACCAATTGTTTGAAATCACTTGTTGTTTAAAAATGCCTTTTCTTGAAACATAAGATTTTATTTTTAATTGTCATTTCTTTAAAAAAAAAAGAGATGTAATGCTGTAAATCGCATTTAAAAATACTCATGGGCGGTTGCAGTTTTTCTGATAAAAATTGGAGGAGGGGGCGATAAAATATAATAATTAATTTTCCAGACCTTTCCAGGGAAGATGTTTAGGCCTAACTCCTTGGCAAAAAGTCTGTTATTATGCAATCATTTACGTAAGTGAACTGGATTCAGTCTAGCATTAATTAAATGCGTAAATTTTTTTTCCATTTATTCTCAAATTTAGTTTTATTAGATCGTCCCTCCTTCCTATTCCTACATTTTAAATTTCTAACTACTCATACCTTCCTAACACCTAGCATGGTTGACAATCTACAATGGAAACCGATTCCATTTTTTGCAAAATGGCGGCACAAAGCATATTTGTCGACTGTTAGTTGTGCTGGGTGTTATGGAGGTTTGAGTGGTTAGAAATTAGATTGAACTGTGAATTATGTTGGAATTTTGGAGTAGGGACGATCTAACGAACTAAATGCGTGAATAAATGAAAATAAAGGAATTGCGTTTTCGCTTGACTGAATCCAAATCATGTATGTGAATGATCGCATAATCGCCAACTTTTCCGTGAGGGAGTAAACATGTTATTTAAAGGTGATTTACACTGAAACCTTTAATTAATTTAGCTGCAGAAAAACGACGATTTAAGGGGATGGAACGTTGATTTCGTTAAATGTTTGAAGCTCTTAGTTAACTTCTAGCAGCAAAATGATGATTTATGGGGTGGGGTGAGGCATGACAAGAACACTACACAAAACATTTTTAAGGGGTGGGCAGTAGGAAGCAACACAAGGGTGTTTAATATGTGATTTGCAGTAGATGTAAATAGAAGCACAAATGATTAGTGTATCTGATAATTAAGGATTCTTCTGTTATTTTTTTTTTTTGGCCTTTTCTGTTCTTTATGTGTAATTCTCTTTTTTTTCTGTTTGGTGCTCTTGTCATAGGGAGCTGAAGGGCAGGTAGGGGTCGTTGGTGTCTGTCTTTAGTGCATTGTCTAGTTTATCTGTGTTCGTAGCTAATTGTCACTAGTTGCGCTTGTAATAATAGTCA